>PYHX02000158.1:11328168-11361316 GCA_004302925.2 Cochliomyia hominivorax | reverse complement strand
TAAAAAGCTGTTTTTATCTATGTTTGTACTGATTTTTCCATGCAAAACTGTCTGTAGTACAGTCAAAATAGAGTTTCTGAGCACCATTAACAGATTTGTCGTATAAAATTCAATGCCATCTTGTCTTCAGTGTTTATGTCATTATCCGACAGTGTGTCAATGTGTTTTGTGATGCCTCTCAAAAAAGGATTTCAAATCTAAATATTTTTGTTGCTTTTTTGTTGTTATCTCTCTGTTTGTCTTAGTTGATTGGTTTACTCATTGAAATTTGTACTTGTAAGTGGTTACAAATAGATCAACAATATCGACTCAATGAACTACAAATTAAGTTAGTCCAACACCAATTCAACAAATATCATTTATGGTTTTCTAAATTTTTGTGGTTGTTTTACTCATCTCAATAAATTTTTAAATATATCTATCACATCGCTTTCTTTTTTCTATATAACTGTAAATTATATTAAGTACTTTTTTGGGTTAAAAAGATAATACTTACAAAATTTCGACCACAATTATACCAAATTCTATTACAAGAAATTTTCGGTCTGAAGAATTGGTTGGTTATCTTCATTACTCATAATAAAGACCAAAAACAATTTAAGTAGTTGTTGGAATAAAAGAAAATTATTGACTCAATAAAAAAAGACTCCACAAATGTTGCAACTGAAATAGTAAAAATACATTTTAGGTTTCTTTCAACCATCTTGAAACAATTTTCCTCTATTTTTCATGTTAATGATTTGGGTGTGTTTGCCATTCAGTAGATTGTTTGATTGTCTGTGTGTGTGTATATGTGAAAAAGAAAATTATTTTTATGCTTCCTTGTTTGTTTGTAAGAAACGAGAGTGGGATGAAAAATTTCAAAATCTTACTAAAATATGAGATAATTCGAGCATATTGGAGCAGATTTGATTAGGGGACGACTCAAGGTAGTCTTTATACCGAAGGCTAAATAAATTCAGCATTTTGTATCTAAGAACTTTAGACCTATGAATCTGTCATCTTTTATGTAGAACAGTTTGGATATGTTTCCAGATAAAACTATTAGAAATAAACTGAGCAACTAAATGGATAAAATTAATCTTTATTAAAAGGCAGATTCAAAGATTTATAATGAGGGTAACTCCTCAAGTAAGTGTCATTTCGCCACTTTTTTGGCTACTTGAATTGGATAAAATTCTGTGTTCCTATGATGAAGGTTTTAAGCTTTTGCCTACCGGTAAGTTCTTTCATTCCTTATTGGGCATTTTGAATCCCTCTTTAAGATGTTATCTAAATGGACAACGACAAGTAGTTACAGTGTAAACTGTGCAAAATTAAATTTAGAGTTAATATTTTTCAGAGAAAAAATATTAACTTTTAACCATCCTAAGTTTAATGGAGTTAACCTCAGGTTATCTGTCTCTGCTAAATTTGTTGTATTCGCTTGGACTTAATTGTAAGGATAACTTATCCGATCGAATGGAAAACTTGTACGCTGTTAATGAGGCAGATGCAATGTAACTCCGAACTGTGTGTAATATGGAAATAATTGGTAACATCGTAAACGACTGGGCTACAGTCTGTTTATCACCGTATTATATCAAATATATAGAATCATGCTATCGACTGAAAACAGAGTGTATTTTCAAGGAGTCAATCTTACAAACCTAATTAGCAGTTTCTTGTTCTTCGTCAACAGCATAACATTTGTCTTTATTTGTACTAAAATTTCAATTTTATACTAAAATTTTCGATTTTATACTAAAATTTTAATTTATATTTGAATTTAAATTTGACAATAATACGATTTCGAAGATAAATTTCAATGCTGTAATGACATATTAAATTTTTTTCTAAAAAATTAAATTTTGTACCAAAATTATAATTTTTTTAAATTTGAATGTTATACTAAAATTTAATTTTAGTACTAAAATCAATTTTTCAAGTAAATATTTTTCTTTCAATTATGTACTTTAATTTAAATTTTGTATTAAAGTTTAAGTCTAAATAAAAAAAAATTGTTCAGTTTTATACAAAAAACTTGTGTTTTATGTTAAATATTAAAATTTTGAACTAAATTTCAAACTTGTACTAAATTACAATTTCATTCAAAGTCTGAAATTTACACTATAACTCATTTCTGTCATTTCTGTACTAACTCCCTTGAAATTTTTACCCCACCCTCCTACCATTACACGTACATATGTGTATCTTTATTGGTATTAGTAGTATTCTCTTTTTTTTTTATTTGCTCTCTTTCTTTTATTTTGACTTAAGTATAATGATGGCAAATTGAAAATGTGCACTCAACAGTTTTGGCAAATACCAATTTAAATGTTCAATACCACAAAAGTACTTAACGCTTTAATTGTGCGTTTTTTTTTTTCGTCTCTCATCCTCATTTCATTTTCTTCATTTTCAATTTCAATTTTTCTTTCTCCACCCCTTCAATATTATCAATTTCCATTTGCTTCTTGTATTTGATTTAAAATTCTTATTTGCAGAGGGATACAGAAAGAAATTTCCTTTTTTCCCATATTTTGTGTGTGTGTGTGTTAAATAAGAAATTTTCTTTTACATTTTTTTTTGGGTGTTGTTTTTTTTTTTCTTTGTTATTTTGTGTATTGTATTTGTTAAGTTCTTAATACACTTTTATTTGTAATTTAAATTCATTTTAAATTAATATTGACTTAATGTTAGAAAAATAAATTAAAGTGTAATTTTTGATTTGAAGATAAATTTATGTGAAAATAAATGAAATTGAATAAACAGAAAGAAAACAAAAAATTATAAAATTAAAATGATGAGTTTATTTTTAAAGAGCTAATTTTTGGTTTGTTTAAGGTTAAAAGTAAATGGGATTACAAAGCATTTGTAAAAACTCTTAATGATTAAACAAAGAACATTAATTATTAATTATGCAAAAATTTAAAATTAAAATTTATATACTTAAAATATCAATTCCATAGCAAAATTTTAATTTTGTAAATTTTCAGTTTTATATCAAAAAAATTATTTTGTATAAACTTTTTAATATTATATTAAAACTTTAATTCTAGAACCGAACTAGAACTGAACTAGAACTGAACTAGAGCTGAACTACAACTGGACTTGAACTGAACTAGAACTGAACTAAAACTGAACTAGAACTGAACTACAACTGAATTAGAACTAAACTAGAACTGAACTGGAGCTGAAATAGAACTGAACTAAAAATGAAGTAGAACTGAACTAAAATTGAACTAGACCTAAGAAGAATAGTTACAATACAATTTTGTAATCTGGAAAGGGGCCTTACATGACAGCTACGTCAAATAATAAACCCAGTACAAAAAAAAACTAGGTTTTTTTACGTTTCAAAATATTTATATATGAAAATTTTCAGAAATTTATCTTAAAAATTATGACACATACAGCAAACAAAGTTTCGGGTGTATCAAAATTTTGCATATATCACTTTTTCTATTGATCTCGTTTTAATGATTTGTTTCTGCAATGATAAAGAATACATAACTGTATCTTATGGTATAATATTTGTTTAAATCCAGTTACTTTTTGTTGAAAAAATTAGAAAAGTTCTTTTTAGAAATTTTGGGGTTGTGTCAGATATCGTTCTGTAACTTTCATACAAATTAATCGATATAGCTAGTTTAAGATGGAAAACTTCTGAAGACTATATTAAACATTTTTTGCAAATTTCATTGAATTTGGATAACTGTTCTAGGTGCGAGAATGTGTCAAATAAACAGACAGAGAGAAGGACATAATTAAATAGACTCAGATTTTGATTTGAAGCATTTATAATCTATAATTGAATTTAAAACTATTGTCAAAATACCGCTTATTAATGCTTTTATATCAGATTTAAATAAGAAAAGAATAACACTTTATTTGTTCATACCTTTTTGTGAAATATAAACACTCGATTTAGTTTAATTACCCCAATAATCCTTAATGTTATATTTTTTAACAAACAATTTACATTTATGAAAAAGTTTGAAAAGAAAGAAAACAAAACCAATTACAAAAGCTATATTCGATGATGCCGAATCTTCAATACCCTCCACAACAAATGCATTATATTTCGTACATACCACGCTCATACATTGCATTCATAAAACGAACAGTTAAAGAGTCATAACAGTTAAAGAGTCATAAAATTTAGTTATATAATGGCTGTAATTTCTAATTTTCTACTGAACCGATTTCAGATAACGTTTGGAATGGTAACGAAGTTCACATATCTTTATAATATGACAATATCTGATTCTATTTTTGGTTAAAGAACATTCTTCGCTGGAACGTAGAATGTTGTTTCAGATATTGAAATATATCTTTTGATATATGGAAATCGATTTTGTAGGTTTTAAAACAGGAAACTTTTCAGGACTATAATAAATATTCTGGCAAAATTTCATTGAGCTCTGTCAATTACTGTGAATGTGAGCGTGTCAACAACAAATAGACGGATAGACATATTGGGGTCTGATTTCATCTTTGCGTTGCACACGGAATCACAAGGATAATATACACTTCTACAACACAAAATTTTTATGTATATATAAAAAGTCATAAATAAAATTAATTAAGTCTTTGTAAAATACGACACATTTGCAGAAAAGAACAAAATAAATAAAAAATCTAACAAATTGCAAAAAAAAAAAAAAAATAAAATAAAATAAAATAAAAAAGTGAAGAAATAAAAAAGAAATAAAATCAACAATCATTTATATGGTTTTCTTAGTCATAACCTGACATTAATTAGCATTGCATTTCAATGCACAAATGAACATTCACAGCACAAACAAATATAGACACACAAACACATTAGCAAATATACATACATACCTATAAAGGAAATAACAGCAATGTTTCCTGCTACACCTTTTCTACATGTATATGAATGTGTGAGTTGCAAAAGTTATAAAAAACCCAAAAGAAGAAAAAGGAAAGAAAGAGAATTAAAACAAGAAAAAGAATCTGTAGTTGTTTGAAAATGCACTAAACACCGGGAAAAATATTCATAGGCAATTGAAACTATAATGAGACGAGACCTATTTGTTAAAGGTCATTATAATATATTCTAGCAATGTTGTATGAAATACACTTTGTCAGCATCAAACACTCACACATACAAATAATATATGAATGATATTATTTATTTATGCATATAAAACTTATTTGTATTCGTGTATATGACTATGTGTGTGTATAAGTGCTAAAGAAACAAAACCTTGCTTAGAGTTTTGTTTTTGTTTCACTTTCTATTTGTTCTGCGAGTTTTTGTTATTGTTGTATTTATTGTTGTTCTATTGTAGAGATGCAATAAAAATTGAAAAGGCTTTTGTGTGAAATAAAACTGTGAAAAAGGTTGAAATGAATGTGAGAAACAGGAAAAAAATATCGAAGTCTGTTGGAGAAGGCAAAAAACAAAAAACAGAAGGAGAAAAAGAAAAGAACAAAAACTAAAACAGCAACTAAAACTCGGTCATTTTAAAACATCAATCTGAATAACATATGTGGGTTTACACGTGGTGACTAGAAAAGGGCTTAATATTGATATTTTATAAAGAGATATCAATTTTAAGCTAAATTTACATTTTATAGCAAAATTTTGATTTTGAACATAAATTTTAGTTCAATTCTAAAATCAGTTCTAGTTCAGTTTTAGTTTAGTTCTAGTTCATTTCTAGATCAGTCCTAGTTCAGTTCTAGTTCATATCTAGTTCAGTTCTGGTTCAGTTCTAGTTCATTTCCAGTTCAGTTCTAATTTAATTCTAATTGTTTTCTATTTCAGTTCTGATTCAGTTCTAGTTCAGTTCTATGTACTAAAAATACTTATTTTTATTAACCAACTGTATGCTCTCCAACTGTGTGTTCACACTCAGTTTTTAACTAAAGTGAAAAAAATCGAAATAAAAACTTTAAGTTGGTCATACAAAAATGGAACATACATTTGTTTAATACACACACACTCACTCATACGCTCATACACAATTAACAACTAAAAAATACTAACAGGCTTTATCTAACTGACTGAATGGCTTTTTGGGTGTTTGGTTGGATGGCAGGTAGGCAGGCAGCAGACAGACAAAGCTAAACAGACATTAGGAACATGAAATGGGAACTAACATGGTACATTATGTACTACAAATATTAAATACTTCATTCATACATTTACACAATAATAAATAGTATTGCTTATGTGTGTTTTTTTTTGTAGTTGTAGTGGTAAGAGTTGCTTCTATTGTGCTTTCACTTACTACTAACATTAAATTTATTTCTACTGCTTTTTTATTCTTTTCTATTCTCTCATACACTGACATGAATTTTCATACATACAATTACAACTAGAGCAAAAAGTCATTGGACGCTTACGAATTGTTGTAATTACAATTGTAAAGTTACCTCTACTGTTCACATTCATACACTCATTCAAACACACATATGCACTTACAGTTACAATTCCAAACAAAACAATATGTAATTGAACAAAAAAAAAAAAAAAAGGATGAAAATGGAAAAGAGTAGAAAAAGAATAAAAGGTGTATTTATATGGTTGTATTATTATATGAAATATATATTTTTATGAATCCTTTTATTTTGTAGGTGAAATTTAGTTGTGGAGTACAACTTTCTCTTAATAAATTATAGAAATAGAAGTGAAAAAGTTTTCTCATATTTAATATAATTTTATTTGTATTCTGTATTTTATATAAGATATTTTGGTTTCAATTGTACGAATTTTGTAATTTGAGATTTTTTGAAATAATTTATAAAATTTATTGGAAACGGATCAAATTTAATCAGAATTTTTGAGAACCATATTTTGAATTTTGTTTTTGTAATAATAAAAACAAATAAGAATTCTATATTCGGCTACGCCGTCTCTTCAATACCCTCCCAACACAAATGTGTGTGAAGTAAATACTTTATGTTTAGAACTTACACACTCACAAATACACTCACAGACGTATACAATATATAAAAGATTTTCTTAAAAATAACACTGTAGTATTTAGAGAGTCATAATATTCGTCATATTTTCGGTTATAACTTTTTGCTACTAAACCGATTTTCGCTCTATTACTAAAATTATTGGTAATAAAGCACATGTTGCTTAATATTATGGCGAAATTTCATTTAAATTTGTCGGTTAACAATTGACAATTTTACGAAAGTTTGTTGCTTGAATTTTGAGGTTGCTTCAGATGTCGTTCTATATCTCTTAATATACTACAGCGATTTTGCTGATTTTAACAGAAAAATTTTAAGGACTATAAACAAATTACTCGTACCAAATTTCGTTGAGCTCTGTTTATTATTGAAGTTTAAGAGTGACAATAACAGACAGACAAAGATAGCAAAAACGACTCAGATTATGATTTGATGGCAAGAATATGTATACATTATGGGGTTAAGAGAAGGTCCTTTCTTAGCGTTAGATATGGAACGACAAAGTTAATATACCCTCTTCACCACTTGAGGGTGTAAAAAAATCACTCTCAAAATATATTATCCTGAATATATTTAACTTATAGCATCTAGTCTGAATATATTTAGAAATTGTATATGTAAATAGATTTTCAAAGATTAACATTAAACAATCTATAGCCGGCTGTGCTATCACAGTACCAATTTTTTCCTTTTCCTACAAAGGAGATCAACTATTTAAAATTTTCACAAAAAAGTTGAACAATTAAAAAAGAATATAATTCAAATAATATACGTTATGTATGTGTCACTGGAAAATTATGAGCAAATTATGGACAGGAGTATTCTGCCCATTAAAACTTTTCATTAAAAAGACTAAAATTTTTGAAATTCATAATATACAGTTAGACAGAATCAAGTTTTTTAAAGTTGAGGAGGATTTCAATACCCTTTCTGATAAGGAACGTAGTTGTTAACCCTTCAAATTTGACCTTCGGGTAAAAATTCGCTAAAAAGAATCATTTCTGAATTGAGGCAAAAAAAACTTTAATTTAAATAATTTCTTTTTTTTTACATTTTTGTATCCTTTATTCTTCTAAAATTTGTCATTTATTACAGCTTTATAAAGAAATCTTAAGTAGTATGTGTGTAAACTAAATATGGTTGAAATTGGGGCAAAGATCTGCCCACTCACTCTATCGAAAATTGGTCAATATTAAAAAAAATTAATTTTATGTTCTCAAATCGTTAAGCTGAAATCATTTTTAAATTATCCTTGACGACTTTCTGCCGGATGATCATTTATAATAACAGGGCGATTACTCCAATGAAAAAGAAAACAAATTTGTATACATGATTTTCACGGGTTGAGATTTTGGGTATTTTTGGTATAAAAAAGTAGAGTGAAAATCGACTCAGGAAAATGATTCAAATTGAATATTATACTTGAAGATGGGACCACTTTTTCTGTATATTAAAAACAACAACACAACCCCTAAATACCTCAAGCACTTAAGGTTGGTGAAGGTTATAGTTATTGCTAAGGTCTCAATAATGCTTCCTGAAGTTGGCTGAGATATTGCTCCCCAGTGAAACTAATAGTATAATCCAAGTAGTTGATTTTATGATTGATGATTATATTGCCGATCTTATAAAAATTGGGAAAAATTTAGTCCCATATTATTCACCTGGCGCTCAGGGTCCAAAAAAGGAGCCCCAATAAAGGTTTTAATTAAAAACATACATTTTAAATATATGAACTATACTTCGCCTTTATCCGTCTCTAAAATTCTACTGAAAAATCATTCACACCAACAATATTTCACCTGTGAACAAATTCCATAATATTACATACAATCACACACAAATTTTAAACATAATTGTTTATGTGAGATATTCAAAATACCGCTATAAAAGTGAAATTTAAAAGATTGACTGTCATATTCTAATTCATTCTCTCCATTATTTCTATTTAGTTTCCAATTTTAATGTCTACACAAAGTCACAAATACATTCACTTACAAAACTTGATGATGATGATTCCTCATTATACAACAAAATGTCATATTCACACACACGTATGTAATACATATATATGTATGTGTAGACATTTAGAAATAGGTTTCCAGGGAAAGCTCGAGGTTGAATTGCAATTTCTAGTTATTTGTAAACAGTCTTTCATGTGAAGACTAAAATTTATGTCTGCGAAATAGAAATTAATGTTAATGGAACAATTGTCTTTGGCTTAAATGTTGGAGAAAGTTTTATGTTGTGCCATATCCTGCAGGAATTGTTTAGAAGAGATTCTCTATAGAGAGTGATATAAATCACTAACACTATTTTGTTGATGATACTTAATATAACTGTTTATTAGTTAGCGACAAGTTGGATAAAATTAGTATGAGTTGAAAACAAAATGAAGAGATGTTTCATACGAAATGTTTTGTTACATTTAATAAACTTTATTGGGTTAACTTAAGTGTTATGAACAATTGGGTAATAAAGACAATTTTGTTGAAATCATATTCTGTGAAAAGGGTGTTAATGATGACTACTTATGTCATTATTGCTTTATTTATTTAATTAAGGTCCGTTCTTATTGTTTGAATGATGTTGAAACTTTATAGAAAAGTTTTGTTATTTGGGTTGAAAAGGTTTTGAAAGCTTCGCTTGTGAGCATCGCTGATTTTGGGGGGATTTGTATAAAGAAGGTTGGCTAAGTATGGGTTAAACAAATATTGAAAAAATTAAAAGTATAAAACCGGTTTATACCTACTATATCATGAAGCAAATATTAAAAAGATGGACCGACCCTTGTAGTTTTTATGAATTATTCTTGTATTTAAATTTATTTTTAATTAAAAATTGAGAGATTAATTTTATATGAAAACATTGGGATGGTATAGACCGATTCTGGAAAAATTAGTACAATATCATATTGTTATCTAAACTTAAATATATAAAATATTATTAGAATAACAATATTATAATGCACCTTAACGTAATGTTAAATATTCCTTATCTGGGACTGATCTTCAATAATTTTGAAAGGTTTTATTTTTTGAAAAAAAGATAATCGGTAAGAAGTGTCATTAAGATACTTCGAAACTTGTTATCTGTAGCAGTCATGTAGACGGACCTTAAATGCCTTAAAAAGGGATGCTGAATCGGCAAATTGTTGTGCCCCTTACATTGATCCCTATGAACGTATAGTACCTCAAGCTTCAAAGGCGAGGCATCGAAGCCTTTCAGGAAATATAGATCTTGTGATTCAAAATTTTAGTGTTTGGCTTTTATGAACTTTACACTACACTTGGAATATGTGCGTTACAGCATAGATTTGCTAAAACCATGTCTGCGGTATTACATAACAAGGTGTACTTTTTATGTGCATTTTGTATAGCGTTTTTTGAGAGCATTTCCAATGGTCTTAGAGTCATTGTAAGTTTCTATGATTTATTTTTTTACTTTAGTGTATGTTTCTGATTTTAAGTATTTTAAAATTATTTATTAAAAGGATTTTCCACAATTCCCATCCATTCGAAGAAAAATTCCAAAGTTGGGATTCATTGGTTTTTGATCTATAGATTCCACATTTATTAGGGGTCTGAAAAAAGTCATTATCATACAATTATAAAAATTTTTGGGATTTTTAAAACTACAGAAAGTGTTTCTGATTTACTTAAAAGAGGGTATTACATATTTCTTTCTTGTATATTAAAATCAACAACACAACCGCCTAATATCCTAAGCATTTATGGTGGTTTAGGTTACAGCGATAGCTATGGTATAAACACAGCTCCCTGAAAGTTAGTTAGGTTCAAAGAAAAATATAGCAATATATATAATTTTAGTGAAAGTTTCTTAGTTTAGGATTTTTATAACAAGTATTTTCTTAAATTCTCAAAAATGTAATGAAAAATCCCAAAATTGGGATTTATTGGTTTTATTGGAGTTTTGAAAAAAGCAATTACAAAACAATTTTGGGGTTTCTGGAACTACATTCTGTTTTAAATTCTGATAGAGGTTATATTTCAAGTTAAAATCAAAAAATTAAAAAATTCAAGTTCTCCATAGGTTGGATGGTACGAGAACAACAATGTGATATTTCTACCAAGATAGACAAGTTTGCTTAAAAATATAAAATGTTTTTTTTTTTAATTATTATATGAATTTCAAATTAATTAAAAATTAAAACTGAAAGTTTAGTGGTTTCGTCTTCATTAACAAAACATGACAGTTGGGGGTATTAAAATACAATCAAATGTTAACCTAAACAATAAACATTTACACTTATAATTTAATTTGTACAATCAACTAAATTTATTAACCGTTTTAAAATTAAAGAGAATTATAATTCGTTAAATGTCAATAACACCAAAATTACAGACAAATGTTTTTTTTTTTTTATTCCAAATTATAATAAATTTAATTTTTCATATATTTTTTCTAAAACAAAATTTAGCAAAAAAACTAACACTTTAACTGCAATTGACAATTCAATATTATAAATGTATACAGCAGACCCAATTTATCTATTTTCCTCCATTTCTATAAAACCCCACTAGAGACAATGACATTTTAAAATTTAACATTAACAATTTTTATATCGATTTTATTCCATCTTTCGCAGACTGTCCAAGTTCTCAGCTAAACCTTTCACTAACTTTCACATAAATTTTAATACAGAAAAATAAAAATAAATCTATAAATAAAGAATCCATAAATAAAAAATCTATATATATAAACTTTTTTCCCATAATTATAATAAATGATGTGTCAATTTTCATCTATTGGGAGTTATAACAATTTAAAAAAAAATTGATAAAAAATAAAAAGGAATTTAAATAAACTATAAATTTTATAGACAAACACACTTACATATCTATAATGTATTAGTCTGTTTATAATTTATATACTCTCATATAAATAATAAACTTTTAAAAAACTGTTTATTTAGATTTGTTTATGTATGACAAAAATACATTCTACTAGACGGTTTTATAACCTCCAACACCACAAGTGATGATGAAGGTATATTAACTTCGTCAATAAGTGTGTAAAATCAAGAAAAAATCATTTCAGATACCATGAAGTAAATATATTCCTGCAACATATAAATTTCTGAGAGGATTAAGCTTTGTCCTTCTGTTTGTTTCTCTATCTGTCTGTTGGAAACGTTCTCACGCCCAGAATAATTGTTAGTTTCCTATTTAAAACCTTCTATAATGGTTAACTAAAACTAAAAGGTTATAAACTGATATCTGAGGCAACCTCTAAATTCTGATTGTTTCAACAAAAGGTAACTGGATTAAAACAACAATTTAACCTCAGCATGTACACGCTTCCTTATTGTAAAAAATGTGATTAAAATTGGATGAATAGAAAAAGTTATAGGCTGAAATATGAAAAATTTTGATATACCTCAAAATCTGTGTGTCATTTTGGTTGCATTTTGAAGATTATTTTCTTAAGTTTTCCATATACAAATTGCCCAAAGATACTAGATTGTGCTAAAATCATTATTTGATCTAGATGTCATATAAGACCACTTCTCAGAATACGATTTATAGCTTAAAAAACCCTTAAATTTGAAACAATTCTATTGAAATTCAACACAATGGCTTTCTAAATATCTATTATGTATATAATTTAATAAAGGTTCCATATAAGGTCCTTCCCGAAGAATGAGTTTGAACTTTTAAAACTCTTAAATAAAATTAAATTTTAATTAAATCGGGTACAATTAATTTTTAACTATATTTAATATATGTTATTTATTTGACCAACATCGGTCCATATTTTTCCTAAAGCTCCCATATAAGGCCCCTTTTCAGAAAATGGATTTGAGTTTAAGACAATTATTCGTCACAAAAATTATTATAACTATTTTAAATATATATTTTTAATTTGACAAATTTTGGTCCATATTTTTCTATAACTCCCATATAATGCCCCTCCACGAGAATTCGTATATAAATATGAACCAAATAAAATATATTGAAATATATAACACGATTATTTTTCTAACTCTCATGAATATGTGTAACTTTCTTGGTGAATTGGCTCATATTTTGCTAAAAATTACATTATCTCTCGATCCCGAATAAAAAGTTTAAATTATAAGACTAACAAAGTTAAAACAGTGCTATTAAAAGGCTGAACAATTATTGCTTTTTACGTTACGTTTCACTCTGTATTTTTTCTAAATCGGCGTTTAAGCTGATGAACGAATAATAAGCTTTTTGGTGAAATATCTTCAATTCATGGTAATCTTTGCATAATATTAGTGGTGGAGGGTATTTAAGATTCGGCACAGCCGAATATCGCACTCATACTTGTTTATTTTTATTATTATTTATTTGTTTTAAGTTTATTGTTGCAATAATTTATTTGAAAACAATTTTGTAATAATAAAATATGTTCAGAAATATATATATAAATTTTAAGTTAAAATCATATAAAATAATAAAAACATCAGCTGGTTTATTATTTGTAATATAAAATATTATTTGGACAAAAATATATAAAATAAACAAACATACATATAAATATTAGTCGATATGGCTGTAAATACAACAAGTTTTCTTATTTTGATTCTAAACAACAAATTATAAAAATAGTTATAAAAATATTATGACTGGAGTAAATTGCATTTAAATCTATTTAAAAATCTTATTTATTTACATTTAAGAACGTATGATTAATATGACATAAATATTCATATATGTTTTATTACTCATACGCAAAGCGTTTGAAAATAAACATTATTTAAAAATATATGTTTAAGTTCCGCATAGTTAAACTGATTTCAATAAAATTCGACAATTTGATAGCAAAAGTACAGAGATATTTAAATTTTTAGTTTATACTTTATGAACCATATGAACGAAAGTTCACAGAGTCTAGATTCTTGATCTTCATTTTTCATTTCAGAGAATTGCTATATTAAGTGTTTCGTTTATTAGTGGGATACCACTTCCCCGTACCTTGTTTTGAAGGCAAATATCTTTTCCTGATGCCCTATACAAAAAAGTTTATAGTGCATAATATTTTAAATAAAATGCTATTTCATGTAAGTTTAACATGCCGTTTAGTCATAATTGATGTTCAAATTTTTATTTTTTTAGACGTTGCCTTAGATACAGATTTATACCTCTTCTCCTACTTTTGTAGTACTGAACTGATTTTTCTGGTTTTAAATTTTTAGGATAATAGTTAATATTTAGCCCAAACTTCATTCAGCTTTGTTACTTATTATGACAGACTGACGGACAAAATATATATTTTTTATAAGGTTTCAGACAATTCCTTTTTGCTGTTGTAAACGGAATATTAAAAAATATACCCCCTTCATCAATTTGGTGGCGAAGGGTATCAAACATTATTTGTTTTCAAGTGCACCACTTCTATTAAATACTGACGTAGAAACATTCTTAAGTATAACTCAATGAAACGCTAAAAATTCCATAACATTAAAAACAAATAAGAAATAATAGACAAAAACACAGGCATAAAAATCTGGAACGAACCTCCTGACATTTTATTTTATGATTTGTGTTTATATGAACAGAATAATTAAAATGTTTGTCATGATACTCACATATATGAGAGGTTTATACTAAATGTAGTGATTTTCGGAAGTAGAGTTATAAAAATACAGATCTTTACACAAGACCCCAGAAATAAAACTCGCTTTGTTCCAGGTGCATTTCAGAATGTTTTTACTTTCATAGAAATTTAAAATATTTTTGATGCTCGAATAACTTTCCAATTTGCAATAAAGTCTGATATCGACTAAATCAATCTAAATCTTATTACTGTATTTTACAGCAATAGATTAATCAGAAAAAAACATCGTCATTTTTTTCTATTAATGGAATTATTTGTCATAATTTCTATAAAATAGGTTTTGTTTTATCTGATCACAATGCCATCGAATATCACGTATATAAATATGACAGATACGCAGCTCCTTGTTCAATTTATGTTTTCCCTTTTATATACAAGAAACTGAGGAAAGATTAATTTCTGAACTGTTTTTGATCCCTAAATATATTGATTTACTTTTAGTTTATAAGTTATGAAGCTCTTTTGCCAAAAATTTCAGTTTGAAGATCAAAGAAAAGTATTTTTTGGCTATTACACTTCACTTTAGAGACATTAAAAAAATACGGATAAAGTATTGTTTCTTGGTTTTTGTTTCATATGTATATCATTGCAATTGGTGACCAATAGCTTCATCATTTGTTCTGCTGAAATAAAGTTAATAAATAAAGAATAAAGTTTAAATAATACACTCATTCATAACTTAAAACACTTTTAACACCCAGTGAATATTATCTTTTTTATATAAATGGTCAGATAGCATGCCAACTTTATTAAATTTTTAACCTGTGGGGAACTATGTATCAAAAAATAAATTTTATTTACAAAATACAACAAAAAAAAAAAAACTAAAAATTAAAAAAATTGCGTGAAGTTGGTGCAAAAAGGTAGTTTTTCAGATTATAATAACCAGTTTTCGCTTGCTCCATTGACAAGTTTACTTTTCCCATATTCTTACAAATTTTTTGATTATTCTTTATTACAAATTATTACTGTTGGTAACGTATACTTAATATTTTTATTCCTCCACTGTAATTTATGTTAATCATACGCAACCACATCAAACAATTAAATAATTTTTTAACTACAATACTGATAGCACACTTATGACACTTAAGTTTATCTACACTACATCACTATTCACAATACAATTAGTTACTTAGGTGATGGTCACAGATACTTATATCTAGAAGATTTGCATTTCCAGGCACATGACATTTTTAAAACTTATGCTTTCATTCTGATAGGTAGTTATAGAATGTACTCACTAAAAAGCGTTGAATTAAAATTCAAATTACATTTCATAATAATATGATCAAGTTTGAAAATGATTAAAATTGTTATATTTATATGGAATAATGATTTGTGTTACTCTTTACTTAACCGATAAAGTAAAAGTTTAGTTATGTATGTAACTAAACTATAAAGTTTATAACTATTTGTGATAAAACTTGTTAATGCTAAATACCTCCATTTATCATTCATTTTTGGACGCAAAATTATTCAGTTATTTTTAAATTTATCAGAAATTGGTGACAAAATATTTATTTCATAAATTATTTTAAAAAATAAAAAATACAATTAAAAAATTATTGTTTTTTTTTTTTAACTCTTCCAGTTTGTCATACAAAGTTAAACATTTACATTTTATTAACAAAAAAAGTTAACTATAAATTATTTTTATAGAATAGTTTTTGTTGCTATAACTTCAGTATTAAAATTCTGAAAGCATATTTTATATAAAATATTAACTAATTACTTTTATCTCTACTTTTCCATTTAGTTTTCCATAAAAACCAAAAAAAATTGATGTTCATGTAATATATCATGGACTTTATTTATACCCTCCACCACCACAAGTGGTGATGTGGGTATGTTAACTTTGTCTTTTCGCTTGTAGCACCATGAAAGAATCATCTTAAACCGAATTCAATGAAATTTAGCCCAAGTATTTGTTATTGTCCTTAGTGGTTTTCTAGGTTAAACCAACTATATCGGATCAACTTGATTAAAAGATTAATTTTAATGTAAAATACAGTTATATATGCATCAATATTATAAAAAAGTCATAGAGAACGGATCAATAGAAAAAAGTTATACGCTAAAATATGCAAAATTGTATTTTACACTCCCAAATCCGTGTGTGTTATAGATCGCAATTTGAAAGATAAGCTTCTGAATTTCACCATATATATTTATATAATACAACAATAAATTCGAACAAACAAAATTGTGCTGGGGTCAATTTCTCGAATTAATTCCCATGTAATTCCTTTTCCGGAATATGATTTATAGCTTCTAAAACTTCTAATAATAAACTGTGCTAAAGATTTTAACGTCCATAATTTCACTTAGGCTTCATACAAATATTCCTCCCAGAATAGGGTTTTAAGCTCATAGAAGTCCTGAATATAAAGCGATTTTAATAAAATTTGGAACAAATAAGTTTTATTGTAGTCTACAGTGATGTATCAAATTATGCGAGGATCGGTTCATTATTATCTCATTGGGCCTATATAAGCCCCCTTAAAAATATTACCTTGAAGTGCATAAATCTTATATAAATCTTATATATACGTTGGTATTTTGATGAGAATTATTCTGATGAACATAAGTATAAGCAAAAATCGATATACGAAATTTTACGTGGGTTGGTCAAAATTTCCCCAAAGAAAAAGTCATTGTAAAATTTAATTTAAGTACAAATTAGAAAATATATTTATACGAGGGTAGATCATTTATTTTTGATAGCTACCACAAGTAACCAATAATATGGTGTTGAGTATTTAATAGAACTTGTTTTCAACTGTCTTTAATATGTTAATCTAGTTTGACAATTATCGGGTCATATTTGGTTATTACTTCCTTATAATCCCACTTACAGAAATATTGTTTTTTAACTTAAAAGAGGTTTAAATGTGCGCCAATTCTATCGAAATTCATATATTTATCAAAATGTTTTTAATATATGTGACTAATTTCATGGACATTGCAATATTTTCGACTCATGCTAATTTTTGCATAATATTAGTGGGAAACGCAGCACTGCCGAATGTAGCATTCTTACTTGTTAAAAGGGAATTTTTCCACTTTTTACACCTTGAGGGCAAAACATCATTTTTGCATAAAAGAAAGTAAAAATAAGTGAAATTATGAAAAAAATATATCAAAATGACATTATCTATATTTTAAGTTTGTTTTAGGTTTTTCCCTTTATCAGGCATGAAAAACAAAAAAAAACTAAAATAGTTTTTCTTTATTTTAGTTTGAAGGTAAAAAGCATGTAAGACATTTGACTTAAAGGTATTTTCGGTTGCAATTTGAGGAAAGTTTATTATAAAAATCCGCCCTTTTTAAGTATTTTTTTGTTAAAAGGGAAAAGAGCTGTTGCAGTTGTTATTGTATAATGCAGTTGTTGGGGATTTTTCTTTTAGAGCCAAAATTTTCTAGTTATCTTGAAGTGTTATTAGTTTGAGTTATATTAGCTGCATTTTAGCCTGTTTAAGAAATTGTTTTTTGATGTAGCACCTGTGCCCTATTTGTCATACATATATCTTCTTCTTTTTCTCTTAAGTGATATATGAAACATGACATGAAAATATTTTGATTTAAAGTACAAAAACTTGTTATTTATGTAAAGGTGAAAAAAAGTAAAAGCTGTGAAATTGGGGGCAAAATAATAAATTTTTAATAAAATATTATTGGAAATTTGTTGTCTCAATGAAGATTAATTTTGAGCATAAACATAATAACTATTTTTGAACTGAATTCGCTCATTTGATAAAATACACTGTTATACCTGGGAAATGAATGAAAAATAGTTTTCTTAGATTAAAAATTCAATTTTTCAACTAAAAATTCAATTTTTCACTAAAAATTCAATTTTTCATTAAAAAAATTCAATTTTTCACAAAAAAAATTCAATTTTTCACAAAAAAATTCAATTTTTCAATAAAAATTCAATTTTTCACTAAAAAATTCAATTTTTCACTAAAAATTCAATTTTTAACTAAAAATTCAATTTTTAACTAAAAATTCAATTTTTCATTAAAAAATTCAATTTTTCACTAAAAATTCAATTTTTCACTAAAAAATTCAATTTTCACTAAAAATTCAATTTTTCACTAAAAAATTTAATTTTTCACTAAAAAATTCAATTTTTCACTAAAAAATTTAATTTTTCACTAAAAAATTCAATTTTTCACTAAAAAATTCAATTTTTAACTAAAAACTCAATTTTTCACTAAAAAATTCAATTTATCACTAAAATATTCAATTTTTCACTGAATTTTTTTTTTTTCAATTTTTTTTCATCAATTTTTTTTAATAAAAATTCAATTTTTTACTAAAAATTCAAATTTTCACTAAAAAATTCAATTTTTCACTAAAAATTCAAATTTTCACTATAAATTCAATTTTTCACTAAAAAATTCAATTTTTCACTAAAAAATTCAATTTTTCACTAAAAATTCAATTTTTCACTAAAAATTCAATTTTTCACTAAAAATTCAATTTTTCACTAAAAAAATTCAAATTTTCACTAAAAATTCAATTTTTCACTAAAAAGATTCAAATTTTCACTAATGGCGTAGAGTCTCCTATTATAATTGGATATTGAAAAGTACAAAATCCGTAGCATATTATTTTTTTCACACAAATTTTGACCACCCACTTCGATAGACGGAAGCATAAGGAACATTAGTTATATCGTATTTATAGCACAAAGTTTTATCAAATATTAAGAGCTTCGATTTCACTAAAATCAGCAATAAATTATATTTTTCTAATAGAAAAGAAGTTAAAAGACAGCAGCAATGGAGTAGAACAACAACATTAATAACCATACAAATTGTAGACGAAAATGGGAATAAGTTTAGAGCAAAATACATATAAACAAAGTAAAAAAGGTAAACATACACACACATGTACTGATACTTAAAGACTTGCAAGAAATAGTTGTTGAAAAGCCATTGACAACACCTGCAGCATTGACATAAAATCTAATTTTGCTACACATATAAAAACACACATATACTTACTCACATACTCACATAGGAATATATTTCACCTGACGATTCACTTATTCTATCTCTTATTTTAAGTATATGCGACAATATTACATGCTGCTTATCAATGTAAATGTGTGTATTGAAATAAATGCTTAAGAGCAAGAGGGAGAGAGAGAGTGAACATGAATATGTCTATGCATGTATTAGTTTATATTGTTGTCTATACACTTTAAATATAAAATTTAGTTTTTGTTTTTCTTTTGTTTAATATATTTCTCTTTAGCTTTAAGTGTTTCATGCTTTTTTTCTTCTTTCTTTCAATATACAAGAAGTTTGCGGTATATATTTCATTTTGGTAGATCCAACTGCATTACTTTAGGTACTGTTTTTTTGTTCTTACCTTATTTTATTACTATGTTTATAAACACATATACATGTGCAACATGCATCTACATACCGTTAGCTAAATCTATGTTTAAAACATTCTAACAAACTAGGACAAATCGTTTGACAATGCAGCAAAAAATGGGAAAAAAAGTAATGAAATAAGAGGATACGAGAATATAAGAAAAGAAAAAAAACACAAGTATTTGAAAATAGAGTACAAGTATCGAGTAAAATGTAGCAGCATGTAATAATAGTAAGTGATTGTTGTTGCTGTTGTTGCCAGAATTTAGGTTTGCTTTGGAGTTTGCTACTGATGCACAGTGGTTCTTAAATGTTTGTTGAAGATATGATTACGTAACGATTAAATATTTTTAAACAAGTTTAACCCAAATATTCAATTAAGAAGTGAAATCAAAAATTCCTAACACTCTTTTTGTTTAAAACTTTTAACACAAATATTATTTAAATTTTGTTTATTAAGTTACTTTTATAAAACATGTCAGTTACTAAGTTCAATATGATCAAAAAAAAAAAAAAAAAAAAAAAACAATGAATTAATTGTTAATCTGATTAAAGTGAGTGACCGTAATAAAGTGCCTATAACAATTATTGAATATTTTCTGCAAAATCCAACCAAGGTCTGTCATCAAGCTATTTCCAAAGTTATTAAATAATACCGGGAAAACTTGTCCGTTGATGAAAAGTCTATTTCAGGCTAAAGAAACACTCTATATGTCGTTTTCAAATCCAAAAAATAGAAAGCAGTTTCAAAAGCTCCCAATATATCCGGTAGCAAAGCAGCCGGTTAGCTCAAGGCTCTGATTATTTGGTACGAATTGCTAGAGCATGCAATGCTCAATAAGTCCCTGCAAAAATAGAGAACAGAAATGAAGTCAATTTTTTTTTGGGCCCAAAATCAGTCAATGCTCTTGGTATTGCGACCAATATGCAGTTAATGCAAAAGACGACAATCATTTGTTACAACGGGCTCTATAAATACCGAAATATATATCAAGGAATATTTAACAAAAAGGTTACTTCCATTCATAACACTTTACAACGTCCACTAATTTTTTAACTGTCTTGGCATTCTGTCGTTATGGTATAAAAGTCCTTAAGTGCAATAAGAACTATAATGTGGCATCTGTACCAAAAGAGACAAATTTTCCAAAAAATATTGCGTCCTTGTTAAAAGAGAATTGAAGAGCACAGAAGGTTTTTCAAAAGTGTGGACTATCTTTTAGAGCAAAGTGACAAATGCACTATAAAAAGTTCTCGATAAAGTTTCGAAATTTCATCACTAGTGATTAAAACTTTCAAAATATTTATTTTGTAAATTTTCTAACATATTTGTACGAGAAGAATTTTTCGACCTCACTCCTAAATTCAGAAGATCTTTCCTGAAGATCCATTAAAAAAAGAAAAAAAAACTAATTTGTTCACCACAATTCGAACAATTTCTTATGCTCTTCGCCCCACTGTGCCATGTTTGGTAAATTCTATTTTATATTTTCAGTTATTTTTCTCATTTTGTCGAAATCTTTATTTTGTCATCTTGTTGCATTGACTGCTGGTTTGTTGTTAAGTGGCTGAGGATGTGGAGAATGATACTTGTAATGTTGCTGATTTAACTTAATGACAAATTCCATTATTGAAGTGATGGGTAAATTTGTCTTTAGTTAGAAAAAAACTGAAAATTTATTTGATTTTATTCTATTATAGACACAAATTATATCAACGAAAAACAGCAATAATGTAATTTAATATGCATATAAAAATATTTATAAATAAAAACAATTTATTTAAATTTCTCTATAAAACAATAAAAATAAAAAATAACACAAAAAGCAGTTGCATTTTAATTAACCTTTCTATTTTCCTAAAATTCTCTATATAAATTCAATTTTATATTTTTATTCCAAAAATTTAATTAAAATCAGTTTTCTCTAAGATTTTGTTGTGCCAAACGCACAGGAAAATTAACTCAAAATAAAAGTTTATTTTCTATCAACTAAAATAAAATAAAAAAAATTAAAACGAAACTTTAAATAAATAATTTTCAAATCGTTGAACTGACAAAAACTCTAACAAAAACAACACAGAAATGCAGCCACCAAAATTCTTAAAATAATAAAATGAAATTCAAAACTAAAATTCGAAAATTGCATTTAACATAAACTTCAAAATAAAACTTCATTTGTGCAACGAAGCGCAAATCGTTGGAGGAAAATTTAAAAGAAAAAAGTACAAAATAAAAATTGGGAAAGAAAAGAACAATTGTGGCAGCTTTAAAATCTTACGAGGAATAAAAACAAAAATGAAATAATAATTGGCAATTGTAATGAGGGAGAAAATAAAGTAGGAGAAATAAAATTAACCCATACAGAAATAAAGTTGAATGGAACTAGAACTGAACTGAACTAGAAATGAACTAGAACTGAACTAGAACTGAACCAGAACTGAATCAGAACTGAACCAGAATATAACAAGAACTGAACTAGAACTGAACTAGAACTGAACTAGAACTGAAGTAGAACTGAACTAGAACTGAACTAGAACTGAACTAGAACTGAACAAGAACTGAACTAGAACTGAACTAAAATCGAACTTGAACTTAAATCGAACTTGAACTGAACTAGAACTGAAATATAACTAAACTAGAACTGAATAAGAACTGAGCAAGAACTGAACTAGAACTGAACTGGAACTAAACTAGAACTGAACTAGAACTGAACTAAATTTGAAGTAGAACTGAATTTGAACTGCACTAGAACTGAACTAGACTGAACTAGAATTGAACTAGAACAGAACTAGAAATGAACTAGTACTTAAATAGAATTTTGGCTTAATTTTTAACTGAAATCAGAAATAGTTTTTGGAAACATTTTTATAAACTAGAACTGAACTAAAATCGAACTAGAACTGAACTAGAACTGAACAAGAACTGAATCAGAACTGAACCAGAATATAACAAGAACTGAACTAGAACTGAACTAGAACTGAACTAGAACTGAACTAGAACTGAACTAGAACTGAACAAGAACTGAACTAGAACTGAACTAAAATCGAACTTGAACTAAAATCGAACTTGAACTGAACTAGAACTGAATAAGAACTGAGCAAGAACTGAACTAGAACTGAACTGGAACTAAACTAGAACTGAACTAGAACTGAACTAAATTTGAAGTAGAACTGAATTTGAACTGCACTAGAACTGAACTAGACTGAACTAGAATTGAACTAGAACAGAACTAGAAATGAACTAGTACTTAAATAGAATTTTGGCTTAATTTTTAACTGAAATCAGAAATAGTTTTTGGAAACATTTTTATAAACTAGAACTGAACTAAAATCGAACTAGAACTGAACTAGAACTGAACAAGAACTTAACTAGAACTGAATTAGAACTGAACTAAAATCGAACTATAACTGAACAAGAACTTAACTAGAACTGAACTTGAACTGAACTAAAATCGAACTAGAACTGAACAAGAACTGAACTAGAACTGAAGTAGAATTGAACTAGAACTGAACAAGAACTTAACTAGAACTGAACTAGAACTGAACTAGAACTGAACAAGAACTTAACTAGAACTGAACTAGAACTGAACCAGAACTGAACTGAACTGAAGTATAATTGAACTAGAACTGAACTACAACTAAACTAAAACTGAACTAGAACTGAACTAAAATTGAAGTAGAACTGAATTTGAACTGAACTAGAATTGAACTAGAACAGAACTAGAAATGAACTAGTACTTAAATAGAATTTTGGCTTAATTTTTAACTGAAATCAGAAATAGTTTTTGAAAACATTTTTATAAACTATAATCAAAACTTTAAGTTGAACTTGGACCGAAACAACTTTTGTCAATCTAAATATTCTTTAAAATTTGCTGCGTTTTCTGAATCTTATGGGTTAAATTAAACATCTGTGCGAGAAAACTCCAAATAGAACTTCTTTTCCATTTAACAGGAAGCTGCTGTCGAATACTAAACGGGTAATTGAGATGAAATAAAATGAAACAAAATAAATATAAAAAATATTCAAAAGAAAATTTAACAAGTTTATATAATCGAAGGAAGGCGTTGCAAACAACTAGTAATTATTTAAGTAAATGAATATAATAATTTTTTCTCTATCTCTCTCTCTCTTCCTCTCACTGCCTTTCTTTGTATTAAATTTTGTTCTTTTTTAAATCCTTCAGCCAGTTTGCAATGAAATAATCTAAAATAAATAAAGTGTTGAATGACCAAATAGAGGAAGCAAGAAGAAGTAAAAGAAGAAGTTCTAACAAAATTAAATGATGTTGTCAACAATGGCAGTAACACACATACTGTTACAAATAAGTCTTTCAACGATAAAATGTAATAAATAAATGAATTTTAGTTTTGAATTTATTTGCCAGCTTTTAAAGATTCTACTTCTCTCTCTCTCTCCCCCAAAATTAAAGAAAACGTGGTCATAGTCCAATAAACTGCTGTCAGCCAAAGTCTATAGTTTTATTTAAAATGTATTGAAGGATATTGAAGGAGTAATTGAATTGTGTTGGAAGATTTTTTCTTCTTGCTTTATTGGAAGAAGTTTTCGTATTTGTAGTCTTTTATATTTTGCTTTTGGTCGACATTAAATGAACTATAGAAGGATTAACTATAAACATGTTCAATCTTCTTTTATTTTCTTTTAGTTTGTTGTTTTCTTTCCCCTTTTCCAAACAAACTTTAACGGATGTTCTTTTTCATTGTACTCAGTTTCTAAGAAACAACATTCGAAATTTTCCTCTTTTGAAACTGAAGGAAATTTATTTATTTATGCATCAACAAATTATGTTTTTCAAACTAAAATTTACTTTCTCACACACATAGAAACTTAAATAAAGACATAACATTGCTACATACTGGCTTATGTAATTATATCATTGTATTTGTTAAAAGATAAACGAACAGCAGTTTCTATTAAATATAAATAGAATTAGAGATAAAAAATAAAATTTTAAAAACTTAAGTTTTTTATTGTTTGCTAAACAATTAAAATTAAGACTTCAACACACATATACATTCATACATTCAAGTGCATGTGTAGAAAGATGAACAGATGTTGGATAAAATAAAGATTGTTTTATTTTTAAATTTATCTTTTTTGCTGCAATTTATATTTCTTTTAATTGAATATGTTGTTTGTTGCATTAGTTTTTAATTTATAAAATTTCTTAAGATTTAATACAAAAATTTTAATATTTAAAAAATATGTTTTTTAATAAAATTTTTCAACAAAATGTGAAAATCATTTTAAGAGAACAAAATTTAATCGGTTCGCACTAAGGAGGAAATATTAATAAGAAATTGTTCAGTTCTTATTCAGTTCAAGTTCAGTTCTAGTTTAGTTCAAGTTTAGTTCAGTTGTAGCTTAGTTCTTTTTCGGTTCTAATTCAGTTCTAGTTCAGTTCCGGTTCAGTTCTAGCATGTGTAGAAAGATGAACAGATGTTGGATAAAATAAAGATTGTTTTATTTTTAAATTATCTTCTTTTGCTGCAATTTATATTTGTTTTAATTGAATAATGTTGTTTGTTGTATTAGTTTTTAATTAACAAAATTTCTTAAGATTTAATACAAAAATTGAAATATTTAAAAATATGTTTTTTTTAAATTTTTCAATAAAATATGAAAATCATTTTAAGAGAACCAAATTTAATCGGTTCGCACTAAGAAGGAAAATTAATAAGATCTTGTGCAGTTCTTATTCAGTTCAAGTTCAGTTCTAGTTAGTTCAAGTTTAGTTCAGTTGTAGCTTAGTTCTTTTTCAGTTCTAATTCAGTTCTAGTTCAGTTCCGGTTCAGTTCTAGTTCAGTTCTACTTCTAGTTCAGTTCTTGTTTAGTTCTAGTTCTGTTATAGTTCATTTCTAGTTCAGTTCGAGTTCAGTTTTAGTTTAGTTCTAGTTCAGTTCTAGTTCAGTTAGAATTCAGGTCTATTTTAGTTGTAGTTAAGCTCTAGTTCAGTTACAGTTTAGTTCCGATGTTTGTCAGATTTTACTTCACATTCAGATGTTTTTCATATTCAATTTTTGATTCAGATTTTATTTCCGACTCTTTTTCAAATTATTGTTAAGTTTCCGGTTAAGATTTAGATCAGTTTTTAATAAAAATTCAAACTTTTGTGAAAATTTAAAATTTTAATTTTTAGTTTTTTTTTAATTATTTAAATTAATTTCTTTTTTAAATAATTATTTTTGTGAAAAGTGAAGTGAAAAAATAAATTTTTTCAAGTTTTTCTTTTTTGTTTGAATTTGATGATTTCTATGTGGGATGCATTGGTGATCCCATTAAACCATCAACTTTGTATTCAACTTTTGTCATTAAAGGAATTCATTAACCTCCCTAACACTTTCTTCAATAAAAAACATAAAACTAATTTTATTATTAATATTTTTTTTTTGCTCCCTACAACAAATTAACATCAATATTCTCTAAAAGAATAAAATAAATAAAATTCATTTACCAATACATATGAACATTTGGCCAATAACTAAATTTCTATATGTTACGATTAATTTCAATCACAAACTAAGAAAATTATCTCATTAGTAGTAAACAACATCAATTGATATTGTCTTTAACTACTTTTTCTATCTATTTGTGCAAACTTTTAGAGATTTTTTCTCAAAACATACACATACATATATACACAAAAGCACATACTTGAACCCACATCAATTATTATTGAATACGATTAAGATGAAAAAAAAACTTGAAATAAAATGAACCTCCATTGTTTTAGTGTCACTTCTTTCTCTCTCCTCTCCATATAGATTACATATATGAGTAAATGGAAGCAAAAATTAGGATTATTTTTTAGAGAAGATAAATATTAGGTGGAACAAGGAGATGAATATTATAAGAGAGATATAAAAAAGTAAAAATGTTATATGCAATCAAGCCCGACTATGTAATGCCCTACACCACATTGTTGGTGATATATAATTGCTATATAAATTTTTAAACGGCTCTCGTATAATTTTTTCTTATTTGTGCTTATGTGTGCAATAGATTAATATGATTCTAACATTTAAGTGAAATTCATGAGTTTTGAAAAGAATTTTTTCTATAGGGTTATGTGGGAGTTAGAAAAATGATGGGCCGTCCATCGTACAGTATATATATCTAAATTTGAATTAAATTTTTGTAATAACGACGTGTATGTGCGACTTATGATTTTTTAAGTAATAATTGGAATGGTAGTTGTATGGAACCTAGGAGAAATAATGTGCCGACCCTCGTTTAATTTGGAACATTGTTCAAAATTTGTTTAAAATCGTTTTATATTTAGGAATTTTATGGATCTAAATCCCAATTGCCATTTATATGGGGCTTGAACCAAAATCATAATTTGTGCTAAATATCATTAAGATATCTGCAAAACTGCGATCTGCACTTTGCAAAAGAGCATTTACAGCCAGCAGGAGGAACTTGAGCCGCACCGTATGCTTAAACTACCAACGGCGGTGTAGGGTATAAAACATAAAAAAGTTACAAGATAGAAGAAGAATCTAATCTAACAAATACACACGCCTGCATCATTAGCACTTTAGCTGACATGAACATTTTAATATCAATGTAATTGTGTTTGTATGTGTCTGTGTTAACATTAAATTGAAACAAATTGCAAAACAGATACAAATACAAATACAATAAAAAATTCGAAAGATATTGTAATGGTAGTTTTCTCCTTTTTGGAATGAAAATGTTCCTTTTTTTCACATTTGTTATTAAGAAACTCGAGTGTGTCATCGTGTTTACCTCGTTTTTTTTCTTGTTTGAAGGCTTTAATTTGTTAAGAAAAATGTATATAAAGGAATGTTTGAAAGAATAGCACCATATTAAAGACGATTTGGCATATCGCTAATAAATTTTAAAACTAAAAAGTAAACTATTCATCATATTTTAATTTGTGATCTGAAATGGATTCATTCAACGTTCAATAAATCATCTATATAGAATCCGAAGCGGTATATATATGATGGCGTTAAAAAACTCTATATTTTCTGGAATCAGAAAGGTGTATTTTTTGTGAACTATTGATATCTTGTTAGACGATCACATGCAACCTGTATCAAGAGCAATTCATTCAACTGAACAGTGTAATGTAAAGCGTGAAACGATCTGAAAAATCTACCAGATACAAGACCTTCTTTTTCCATTATGAAAATACATAACTCAAAACCGATCAAAAACTCTTTGAAATGTAGGATGGAAAAATTTTGCTCATCTGCATTAAAGACCTTTTCCTTTCAGATCATTGTACCGTGGCCCTAAAATTCTGCAACTTTGAAACTGTTGAATATTTTTCACAGAAATTTTAAAATCTTATAAACATAAAATATTTTTTGTGAAAACCGTTAGGGTGTTTTGGAAGAGCATATGTTCTAGTTTCTCTTGGTGCCACGAAATATGACTTTCTCCGGGGTCTTGGATATATCATCGGATGGACCCCAAATATGTTCGTTTAAAATTCCATTAAAAATATTTAACAGTTGCAAAGTTACAAATTTATTTATCAAGAAAAAAACGTTTTGGGACCACTGTGTATCATTGGTTTCGATCGATAGCAAACAACCCTACTGGAATTCATCTAACTTTAGAGCAGAGCATCAGAAATTGACCTTAATCATTTTTTATCACAGTGGCAGTGTATATACTAAAAGAATTGTGAAAGAATATTGTATTAACTAATTCTGTTGGCCATTATTTAATTGTATACCTAATAATTCGCATTCTCTTTTTTGTAAAATTTGTTTGCCCTTTTTAAGTCGATTTACTACATCTATAAGGAATTCAATGCAAAACTCGACTATATTTTTTGCAATTCTTGTTATCAAATAAATTTTTTTTCCTCGTTATTCCTCATAAAAAGAAAGACATCATCGTTTTTGTCTTGTTAATTTAATTTTTCTTTGAGTTTAATTTCACTACATTTTTTTTTTATATGCAGACTCTTTCTTTTTTATATTTACTGGAAATAATGATGACTATGACGAACTTGTCTTCAGTTGAAAAAAAAAAAAAAACCTAAAATAATGAGAGTTAAAAGTATTCAAATTTAATGCAGGAATTAAACGAATTTTTGATTTACTCCTACATAAGGATACGACCAAAATATCTTAACATATATATGTACATATATTATTGCATTAAATCAAAATTGATGTCATTTAGGGATAGATGATGGAACGTCCCTACAAAAAACATATTGGGAAGATCAGGCGATTTTGCATGTGATGCTTTTCTTAGGAGAGCATGTGATGCATTTTTGGGGTCATCTCCGATATGTACTCATCGCCATATGCTCGCACATTCCAAGTTGTTGTATTCCGTCATCGGTTTGTGGACAGGTATAGAATTTAAATTTATTTGAAATTTTGGATGCTGGATCTTCGGCTCCACTGTCCTGTATTATTGATATTCATGTTTTCATGCTGGTATTTTGCTTCTCTCTTTATGGCCCATGCAGTTCATCATCGCCATTGCTTGCCTTGCAATGTTATTGTATTCACTTTTCTTTGTTTTGTCATTTCGTCCTGTCACACCCTGTAGCTCGGTCATTAGAGCATTGTTCAATACTTGTGTTGTAATTGTTTGTTCACAATGTTTGTATATGTGGAGTGATGGAACATTCGGCCCTTACTGTGTGATGTTCAATTGGTAATAGTTGAGTTGATTATGAAAGTTAAGAAGGGAGTCAGGTGTTCCTGGAACTTGGGTTTTAGTTTGACTCTTAGTGTCGCATCTCGACAAGCATTGTGTTGGCTGAGACTTAGATCCAAATCATGTGAAGAGTTATAGACTTTAGGCTCTGCGAGTTATATTTTCAGATAATGTCTTTCATATTTCCTCCCCGTACACATGAATATTTAGATTTCACAGAAAAAAAAGTTGAACATCCTTTCAAAATAAAGAAAAATCTAGCACGATATGGAATTTGAAAATACAGTTCATTCAGAGTAATCTTTATTTTCCTAGTTGACTTTTTTACACTCTTCACTAAGTCGAAAGACCGAAAAAAGTATGACAAAAGAAAACAATTCCTCCATGTCCGTCAGTCTTTCCGTCATACCTTTAATTTTCAATAATTGGTTCGTAAAACGTCTTATATTTATTCCATCGTTAAGATCATATTCCAAAAATGATTGTTATGTCAAGAATCTCATAGATTTTCTTTGGTATAGGGTACTTTTAATATTTTAAGTAAGTCTCCCCAAAGAAGGGCAAAGTAATTGGCTGTTTTCTTTTTAGAGGTTAAAATTTCCATAAAAAAGTTTTAATTCTTTGTTTTACTTTCTCTTTTTAAGGTGAAGTTTTTCTTCTTTTATTCGTATTTACTAACTTTACTTTGCATTTTTATATTTATGTTTGATTCAGTTATCATGTATTTGCTCATTTTTTATTATTCAATCCTCTTTTTTTTATATATATAAATGATGTAAAAGAAAAATTCTTGAAAATTATATAAAAAAGGAAATATTTTTGCAAATATTTTCTTTCTCTTTGTTTTTGCAATTGTTAGCAACTTTTTATTTTTCTTTTCAACAAACAAAGAAATAAAAGAAAAATAGCAAATTTGTTTGTTACTTTGTTTTATTTGTGTTTGTTTCACATATTCACATACACACACACAACACATACATGTAAATCATTAGAAATTTCAAATTGATTATATTTGATTATGATACATGTTTTTTCTTTGAACACATATACAGTGATATTGAAATATAAACATATATATGTGTTATATACTGGCTTATTTAGATACAAAAAATAAATCAACATTTTTACTTTTCGTATTAAACAAACTTAATTTAAGACAAGTGTTTAACAACTTTCTATGGCCTCCACCATATGAGAGGTTATATTAACTTTGACATTCCGTGTGTAACGTTAAGAAGTAAGCATCTCACACCCCGTTATGTATATATATTATTGTCCGGTTTTCTGGCCGTTTGTTTGTATGGTCATTTGTCCATCTGTCCATCTATCTGTATATTGTTCGCACGCTCACTTGTACCAAAAAAAAAAAAAAAAAAAGAGATCGTAGAAATTTGCCTGAGTATTTGCTATGGTCCTGAAAAGTTTCCTATTTAAAACCAGCAATATTAGTTCAGTATATTAAAGGATATAGATCGATATCTGTGACAACCTCAAGGTTCAAGAGAACAGCTTTCAAAAAATTTTCAATTTTAAGTCGACAAATTAGAATAAAATTCTGTCATAATATTAAGTTATGTGAACTTCATTATCATTCCGAAAATGATCAAAATCCATTCAGTAGAAAAAAGTTGTAACTCATTAAGTGTTCCTGCGTTATATATAAGGAAACCGTTTTTATTTTACAAGACTTTGTGGTAGAGGGTTTTGAAGATTCGGCATAGCCGAATATAGCATACATACTTGTTTTATTTTAGTTTTCTATTCTTTCATTCTTTTTCGTTTATCTTCCTAAAAAGCACAAACAAATAATCAAGAAAAATAATACATGGAAAAAAGGGGAAGAATTGAAGAGTTTTTATTTCAAGTGTTATGATGAGCTGTTTGAAATTATCTTGAATTTCTTTCATCGTTTTTTTTTTTGCCTTTTTTCTGAACTCTAATGACAATTTTTACGAAACTTCTTTTTTACTTAAATTAGTTTATTTTTTTTTTGTTCTTTTCTTGTTGTTTTATTTTCTGTCAGCTATTAATTTATTTAATAGTCACCCAAATTAGTCAAGATTGATTACAATCATGGAGGACAAAATAGAATTGTTAATAGAGCGAAAATTATTGCTTAGCACTAACACTAACATTAACACCAACACAAAAACCATCACTAAAACCTCTACTAACTAAAACACAATTAACACAAAACTAAATTACTATATGCAACATATATGTAGGCGTTGTGGCAACAAAATATCTGTGCGTGGGTATGAAGGTCTGATGTTATTTGGGTCAAAGGTTTCTCATGTTAATTACACAATCACAGAAAAAAAATATGAATTTTTAGTATCTGTTTAAATGACTTATCTTACGAAACTAAAATAAAATAAAAAATTAAAGAATTTAAACAGGGATATAAATCAGTTAGCGAAAATTTAATTTTCTTTAATCTATATAAATATAAATTTTAAATTAGGGACATTTTTTGTATAAAAATAATTGCGGTAATTTTTCTGCTATAAAAACGGTGTCATTCCGTGTGAAATGTCCCATAACGTATATATTTTATAGATTTAAATCGAAATGTGAAATTATTTAGCTATTCTTGTCTGTCTATTTGTTCTCGACACGTTCACACCAATAATCGACAAAGCTCAATGACCTGATTACTTCTTATAGTCCTGAGAAGTTTTTATTTGAAACCAGCAAAATCGATTCAGTATTTTTAAAAAATATAGAACGGCATCTCAGACAACCTCTAAGTCAAAGCGAAGAGCTTTCGTAAAATTGTCAATTATAAATCGACAAATAATGTTATATGTTGCATGTTTATTAATATTTGTCATAATCGGTTCAAATTATAAATAATCGGACAAATTAAACTTACTTTAGGACTCATTACTTTTTTATTTGTGTATGTCTGTGAGTGCGTATGAATGAAGTACAACGTATTTACTTCACACCAATTTGTGGTGCAGGGTATTGAAGATTTCTCATAGCCGAGAAGCATTCTTACAATATAAGAGTGATGGTACCACTTTTATGCATACCGTTCGACTCAGAATCATTTTTGGAGTCGATTTAACGATGTCAGTCCGTCCGGCTGGCTGTCCATGTAAACCTTGTGAACAATATACAGGTAGATATCTTAATGAAATTTGGCATGTGCCGTTATTTTACCCCAAGGACTATTGAAATTGGTGATAATTATTTCACCTAACCCCCATACAAATATTCACCTCCGAATGGTTATTAATGGTTCCATTAAATCGCCATTCAAATTGTCACTTTGAAGGGCTTAAATCTAACAAATAAGTTTGTATTGTAATAATAATTAGTAAAATCAAAGCAAATATAACCAAAAATCAATGTGCGAAATTTTGCTAGGTTCGATCCATTATTTCTTGCAGCACTTATGTAATGCCTACGGAAAAAATCCTTCAGAACTTATTAATCCAACATGAAAATTGGTACCAGTATAACATAATGTACACTTAAGCATAAATTAAAAAAAAAAAAAACTTTATTCGAGGGTTGTTCA
>PYHX02000158.1:11313327-11328068 GCA_004302925.2 Cochliomyia hominivorax | reverse complement strand
TTAATTTTTGGCAGCTATCACATATAACCAACAATGTAGTGCAGGATATTAAATAGTCGGGCTTGACCGAGAATAACTTCTTACTTGTTTGAATACAACGAAATTGAAAAAAGTGCAAAAAAATTTCACCAGAAACTCTTTCATTTATTTACTTCTTAAATATTTTCAATACTAAAAACCAAAAATCTTTACCAAGATTTTAAAGACCTATAATTTGTGATCCAGTTTTTGGTTGATCTGCATAAAGAAAACTATTTTTTGCAAATATTTCCAACAGTCGTGGGTATTGAATTTTACAGCTAAAGGCCACAAATTTTAAGTGAGTTCAAAGGACGTGTATGTGAATTTATTTCCTTTTTATGTTTTATTGGGGTTTTTTTCTTCACATGTATATTTGTTTTGTATTTTTACTTATTCTCTTTTTTGACTTTTTCTTCAACAAAGAAATGATGCGTGACATAAAGCTCTTTTTTGAGCCTTGAAGGCAGGTAGGCAATGCATTGACTCAGTTTCTGACGTATCAATATTGGATATGAGAGGACAGTACTTATGAACACAAACACACTCACCCATTTAAAAGTTATAAATGCGTGTGTGTACTTGTAGTTGCATATATGTGTTTTTTTTGCAGAAATAACGATAAAGTATATTTGCATTGAGGTACAGGTTTTTTAAATATACAATTCTGTTTTTTGAAGTAAAATACGGAAACAGATGGCAGCTGTTTCTTTTATGAACTATATTTTGGGATTTTTATGAAATTTTGAAATATTTAACTTCTTTAAATTAAATATTTTATATGTTTCGATGTTAAAAATTCTTTTTAAAATTCAGAGTACAGTGATTTCAGAACCAGTTATAGGAAATAAATCTGTAACTCTTGAACCGTTCGAGATATCTTAAATTTAACCAGGTTAAAACTGAAGTGTTTTAAGAAAATATATGGAAATTTTTCTAGAAGTAGTAGTGTTTTTTAAAAAACTCGACGTTTTCATATATCGTCTAATAAACTTTAAATGAAATGAAGTAAAAATAATGGTTCCTAATCAAAATAACCATTTGTAACAAACTTCATCAAATAATCCCTACACTGTATAATGCCCTAAATGAGTGGGATATAAGAGTTTTTTGTTAGTGTTTTTCGGTATCGTATTTAAATTAATGTGTTGTGGTACCATGATTTTATTTAAATTCATTAATTTTGCTTTACAGAACCATTATTTTTAATTTCTGAATAAATCTAAATTATATATCTTGTCCTAAAAAAATTTAAATTGCTGAACAAAAAACTGGTTGAAACTTATTTAATTATTTTTATTGACGTGATTATGTCTGAAACAGACGGATGTAACGAAATGGATTTGCGGAATGAAAAATTTTGGAATATACAAAAATTGAAGCTGAATGTTTTAGTGAAATGTTAAAAAAAGTGACTTCCATTTATAACCGGTTAACCAAATAAAAAAAACGGCATGTCGAATAATTCAGAAACAGAAAATATTCGAAACCGGTCGGTTTTCTGAAATGCAAAAATCGGTTAACCGGTTTCCGACTTCGGTTTTTGAATACACTAAGAGGAAGTATAGATTAGTTTGGATTCTAGATAAATTTTAATAATATTAAAACATAAAACAATAATTATTTGAAATCATAATATAATTTAATATATATACACTTGTTTGTAAATCAGGGAATAAAAAAAAATCCACCTTTTTCAATCCGTTAATAAGTGTTCAAATAATTTACATTTTCATTGAAAGGATCATTCTGTCGTTATAAAGGGCGGCAGATATCTCTTGGTTATTTAACCTACAAGGATAATTTAAGGTTTGCGATTTCTTCAAACTTTAACCAAAAAAAGTTGACGAGCTTTTTAAGGGCTTGTGACAGATATTTGGAATTAATCTTATTCAAATTTACTCCACACACATTTCCGTAAAGATCCCTATGAATGAGAGAATATAAAAATTCTCACTTTTCCATAGAGAAATACTCAAAATCTCAAACCTTGTAAGAGGTGCTTAAAAATTTTTAAATTAAAATGAGGGCAACAGACAGAAAATAAATATTGAATGTTTGAAGGCTGATTTAAGGATTGCGATTTCTTTAGAATTTAAAAATTTGCATTTTTTTTAATTGACCAACTTTGGATTAGTCGTGAAAATATGTGGAATTATAGTATATGAATTTACATAGCACACATTTTCTATTAGATGTTCATGAACCCGGGAATTTGAAATATTCACACATTTTAACACAGAAATAATCAAAACCCCAAATCGTGAGAAAGTTTTGATTTTTTTCAACACAATTATTACCTTATCGAGGTAGAAGGCAAAAGGCTGTAAATATTTCTTGAATTTTTACCATAATTCAAGGAATTCAAAATATTTTCATTTTTCCATACCGAAATACCCAAAAACCTAATCTGGAAAAAAGTGTTTTTAACCGATTTTTTCACAAAATTGATCACTCTGTTGTCATAAAGGTATACGCTTTTTTAGAGATCGCTTCAGTTATTTTTGGTAAGTCTTTACTTAACCGAATAAGAAATTTCTCAGGAGTATTACAAATACTCAGGCAAAATTACATTAAACTATATCAATTATTGTGGATGTGAGTGTGCCAACAACAGACAGACGGACAGACTGATAGACAGAAGAACAAAGCTAACTTAACTCAGATTGGATTTGATGCAAGAATAAATATAAATTATGGGATCTTCGGAAGATCATTGACAACACCCTTCATTCAAATGAACTCATTCAAATGAACTCGAATATACCTCACGCTCCATTAATGCGAAATTTCATTATTATATCTCTAACAGTTCAAATGCGACAGAATTATTTCCAAAAAATCGATTTGGACACAATTTCATACTAAAGATGGTTGCTAGCAACTCTTCAGGTAAGCTGGAGGCTTGTTATCCTTTAAATAAATTTGCAAATACCTGAGTTAAGACCGTGTAATATTTCATTACGAAATCTTGAACGCTTCAAAGATTACAGAACTATAAGCAAAAAATATCTTTTTAAACCACTGTGCAATGAAAAGCTCAAATTAAGATAAGATAAAAAGTAAAAATCAATTAATTAAATTTTAATGTATAAAATAGCGAAAATTCGAAAACTACTTTAAATCAATGCAAAGTAAAAAATCTTCTCTGTGAATAAAGCTCAGCGTATGATTAATATTTATTTCATTAAAATATAACGCATACGCTTTCCTGCCCTTGTCACATTTGATTTTGATATTTTCCGTTAACAAAATAAAAATATCATGAAACCAAACAAACCTTGAATTGAAGCCTAAAATTAAATGGTAAAAGAGACAAAAAAGAAGCAAAAATATCGAAAGACAAATAAATATGGATTTACATGTTTGATTATTTTGCCTTCCAATTTCTGTTGAATTAATACAACAATATTGTTTTAGATATTTTATATAAAATCAAACAAATACCCCAACAAATACATTTACATTTTATATTTTATTTTATTTTATTTTATTTTATTTTATTTTATTTTTAATACAAATAAAACACAAAACAAATATTAAACATGTTTTGGCATTGATTCCGTCCTTGGATTTCCATACACACTAAAAAAGAAGGTGTCCCACTCCACCGCACAACAACAAATGGATACTTGTTTCCATCCAATATTCCTATTATATGGATTTGCTTAAAATGTTTGGCGAAAGATTATGCCTGATGTGATTGCTTACGTTGGTTGCTGCTCTTTTTTCCGCTTTTCTCCCCATTTTTTGTGCTGGTGGTTTGATATTGAATTAAGGCTGAGATTTATTGGCAGAGCTAAAAGTTTTTACTGATTGCATGTCAAAGGAAACATATGAAATAAGTTTTATTTATGTTTTACTTTAAAGATTTACAAGACAAACACAACCACAACCAAAATTATTGTGAATTTAGGAGAAAAAAATTAAACAAATTGTTAAATTAAATCACAAAGGATAACGATAATTTCAGTTTATTTTGTGAAGAATGAAATTCAGTATATTTAAGGTCGTAAACAAGTTTCGAAAATGTTCTTGATTTAAAAAAGTCCTTCGAATTATATTCAAAATGACAAATTATCCTTATAATTAAAAATAAAATTAATTAAGTAAAAATTTCGAATAATTTTTGTTAAAAAAAAAATTACGATAAATTCTTAATTTCCGAAAAGTTTCGATAAGTTTTAAACAAAAATCATTTAGAAAAATTTATTAAAATATCTTATAATTTATTATAATATTTTCACTTAATTTTTTGATTTTAAAAAATTAAAAAAAACATTTTGAAAAAAAAATCATTTTATTTTAAATTATCATTCAAAAAAGTTAGTTTTATTAAAAAATATTTTTAAGAGAAATTTTCAATACTTTTAGATATCAGAGGAATTTTCGTCATAAAAAATAAAATTTATTTACTACAAATTTTCTTCTAAGAGACGAAGTACAGAAAATTTTAGATAAATTTTCTTAATAAAAAAAATTGCGATAAATTTTCTTAATGAAAAAATTTGAGATAAATTTTCTCAATAAATTTTCTTAATAAAAAAATTTGCGATAAATTTTCTTTAAAATCAAATTTGCTATAAATTTTCTTTATAAGAAAATTATGATAATTTTTTTTTTTTTATAAATTTTTCTTTATGATGCAATCTTCGACAATTATTGTGAGTTTCTTAAGGAAGATAATTTTTAAAGGAAATCTAAGCTTTTTTGTGAAAAAACTAACAATAATTTTTTATAAGAAAAAAAATTTGATTTTGATTTTTTTCATTAATTTGCCATAAATTTTCTGTTTCCTGCAAAATCTTCTTTTAAAGAAAAATTTAAAATAATTTATTCACCAAAAAATCTTTTGGTAAATATTCAAAAAAAAAAAAAAACTAAAATATAAGATTGATTTTCTTTTAAAAGAAAATTTGCATTTATTTTCTTTATGAAAGAGATTTTAATAATTTTTCATCACAGACATTAAATGCGATAAATTTTCTTCAAAGAACAAATTTCTGTTAAGAAAAAAATCTTAAATTTTCCATAATTTTTCTACTAAGAAAAAGTTTAGTATAAATTTCATCTTAAGAGAAAAGAAATTTTACGATAACATTTTATTAAAGAGAAAATGTGTAACAATTTTTAATCGAAGAGACAGTTTGCGATAAATTTTCCTCAAAGATAATTTTCCCTTATAAATTATTTTTTAACAGAACAAAATTTGTACAAGTAGAAAATCTACTTTAATGTAGGTGTGTTTATCATATATTTGTTTTATTATTTTTAATTTTGAGGAGAATTTAAAAAAAAAATTGTTTCTTTTAAGAGAAAATTTAGAAAAATGATCATTTTTATATTAAGTTTTATTTAAGAAAAGTTTTGATAAATTTTCATTAATGAGAAATATGAGAGAACAATTTGATTTAACTAAGGAAAAAATTTACCATCAATTAAGAGAAATTTTGATTTAAAAAAAATTAACAGAAATTTTTACTTTCAAGCAAATTAAAAAACAAATTATATTTTCAAAAAAATTCAAAAGAGACAACAAAATCTTTAGACAAATTTTATTTAGAAAATATTTTGATAAGTAAAGAGAAATTTGCATTTTAAATAAAAATAAAGACAAAGTTTTTTCGTGCAGAAAGTTGAAGAGAATTTTCACTTGTAGGAAATAAAAATATTTCCTTTTTATAGAAAATTTAAGAGAAATTTAAATTTATAGGAAAACTTTAATTTATTTTGTATTTTTAGAAAATTCATGTCGTTTAATAGGAAACTAAAGAAATCAAATTTAGTTTTTTGGAAATTAAGCAAAATTTTTATATGTAAAATATTTTGGTTTAATATGAATATGAAAATTTATTTTATCGAAAATTAAAGAAATACTAAAGCGTTAGGCAAAATTAAGAGAACTTTTCGTTTAAAAGAAGATTTAGGAAAAATTCCGTTTTATAAAATTTATAATTTGAATAAAATTTCCATTACTTTGGAGAAAATATTTTTATTAGAACGTAAAGGACAATTTTTTATCTAAAAAGTCACTGATGTTCTCAGGATTCCATTTTAAAACTTTTCAAAAGTTCGAGAGAATTCTTTCTTAGCGTTACAAACTGAGTGACAAAGATATTACACCATCTTCATTACTTTTGGTGGTGAATGCTATAAAAATTATGAATGGAAATTTTTCTATAAAAAAAAGAAATTGTAAATGGAAATTTTCTCTATAAAAAATTGCGAATGGAAATTTTTTCTATAAAAATTGTGAACGGAAATTGTTTCTGTAAAAAATATCTGAAGGGATTTATTAAAATGTGGATATGTTTTCTCCTACACTGAACCAAATATCGGTGGTAATATTATCGAAAAATTTTTGTAGAATTTCAACGAAAAAATGTGTTAAATAAACAGATCTTTATTTTATATACATATTTACTAAAAAATGGCAGTAACGCGTCGTAAGTAAAAAATACACAAATTTATTCAATTCTACATAATAAAATGAAGTTAATTTGAATAAAATTTTCGTTTATTTAACTAATTTTTCATCAAATAATATCCTACATCAAATAATATATTCTACACTATTTAATTATTATTTAAAAATAGATTTTATCCGATGCGCTTTGATGCACAAAAATTCTCCTCAGTCTTAGATCTCGAAAGAAATTTTCCAAATCACAAATCGATGTGTATTATAAAATATGTGATCTATAGATATTCAATAGTAATATTTGCCATGTGGCTAGGCCTTTCCTGGTCCTATTTGTCTTACATTTTGTCCACTAAAGCAGTCCCTTGTAGAAGCCATTGAGATCAAATTGGAAAATGTCAATATTTGCTTTGTATGGGGAGTAGTCATTCACTCGGTTCTATTGAAATTCTTCGTGAAACATTTTATACTTAATATTATATTAATTAACTTTTTACAAAAATATTACATAATTCTTTAGTAAATATAGTATTTAAATTAAATAACATTCTTCAATATGAAGAATTTTTTTGTCAATTTGAACAATGTTTTATTCACTTAAGTAATATTTATTCAAATTAACCGCATTTTTATTAACGTTTTCAAAAAGTCATATTGAAAAATCTTCGTCAATTTGTTTGGTTGGCTGATATATCACTTTTCTCCAATTCTACACCCTTTTTCTTTGCATTTATTACCTTAAGAAACAAAAGGACCCAATAATAAATAAGATTTAGATGAATTTTGGGTATAAAAGCACTAAAATAAAGGCTACAAAACAGGTATTTTAAATTCAATAAATTTTGAAAGATTTATTTTCAATCAGAATTCTTAAAAGTGAACAATCAAAAATACATGCTTTAATCTCCTAAGGAAATGAAGGTATTGTCTTAAAAATTACTCTCCTGTAGCTTTGCTTATATAAATTATATAACTAATTGTATGCCATACATTTAAGTGGTAATTTAATGTCGATATCATAATTAATAAAAAATATGTAATAAAAAAAAAACATCAAAATGTCATTTATTATTAACCAGAACAGTGGGTTTGTTCTATCAACACTAATTTAATATAACCTGCGCCCAACAGCTCATCTGTGTAAATATATGTGTGTATGTGTTAACATGTTAACATGTTATTTTTAACAAAACTATTGGTCAACATCTTTTTTCAAACACATTTTTTTATTTTTTCCAATAAAATTTGTATATTTCATATTTAAACCCTACACCACCGAAGCTGGTTGAGGTATTATGCGTTTGAGGAGATCTTTGTAACATAAAGAAAAATGTTTTTGAAATATCTCGATGAAATTTGGTACATAGTATTATTATGGTAAAAGGACGAAGCTCATTGAAAATAGACATGTTCGGTTTGTTATTTCAGACACTTTCCATACAAAACCCGAAATGGGGTTTTAAGGTCATAAAAGTCTTTACTATAAAAAATATGCAACAAGTAAGTATCATAATATTCCAAAACGATGTTCAAAAATATGCGAGGGTCGGTTCATTATTTCCCATGGGTCGCATACAAACCCCCTTCAAATATCACTTTTAAGAACAAAAATCTCATATATACGTTGGTATTGTAATAATAAGCAGGTCAAATTGTTATAAATATATACAAAATTATACGAGGGTCGATTCATTATTTCTTATAGCACCCATAAAAACCCTCTCCGAAAAATTTCCTTTTAAATCGCATACATTTAACATAAATCTTAGTGTCACAGTAATGTTCTGCGCACTTAAAAATAAATCAGAAATTCGAACCATACGAGGGTCGTTCATTCATTTTGGTGAAGGATATTAGATAGTTGGGCCTTACCGACCATACATTCTTACTTGTTTTTTAATTATAACACTGATGAGATTCTATTTTATATTTGTGGTTTTCCACATGTCATCTATGTACACATGTACATTTATGTCTATGTATGTGTCTATGTATTTACATTTATTACCAATTTGGCATATTGACCGCAGCTAAAAGCATTTTTTACTTTTACATTTCTACACACACTTACACACACAAAGATAATAATTTGTAAATTAGTTTGTGTGTGAATTTGACTATTTTTTTCCCCCGATTATTAATATATTATTTGTCATATATAAATAACTAAATACTTACATGTGTAAAATAAAGTCATAAATATTTATTTATTTGTTTATTTGTTTATTGGAACTAAATAGAACAGACAATTAAATAAACTTGTAAAATATTCATTCGATATTCATAAATAGACCAAAACTATTTTGTCCATTGAGTATTTATTTGGTGTTTATACCCTACACCACCATAGGTGGTTAGCGTATTATGCGTTTGTGCTGATGTTTGTAACATATAGAAAAAATGGTCGCATTTTATAAATGTACTGATGAAAGTAGCTGTTCGGTCAAATATTTTAGGTACATGCCATAAAAATGTTCCTCCCGGAATGGGAATCATTTATTCGATCTCCGATATAACCCAGAAAAAATCATTTCTAAAACCATAAATATCACATAAATGTTAGTATAATTAAAATTTATTATTTACATAATCATTAATCAGAAAGGCGTATAATACGAGGGTCATTCATAATTTTTATAGGTATATACAACAAACATTGCGATCCAGGGTTTTATATAGTCGGGCTTGATCGACGGTAACATTTTTACTTGTTTTAGTTTAGTTTACCTTTTTTCTGAGTAATAGTATTTTTTGCATTATAACTTTTATTTTATTGTGCGTGTGTTGTAATTTGGAAATTAATTTCAATTTTCAGTTGAACTTTATGAAAATATTTATTTGTTAGATTTTTCCGCCAACTATTTTTCATTGTTGCATTTTTGTATAAATTATTTATATTGAATTGTACAGCAGTAAAATAATAATATTATTTTACAATATTTCAATAAGTTAATTTTTTCTAAAACAAATTAAATATTTAGAACTGTTTATTATAAAAATATTAATTAGAAGTTCAACATTAAAAAAAATATTATTAAAATTTACAGTAAAAAATTTAATTTTAAAAGTAAAATTTAATTTAGTTTTTAAAGAAGAATTGTATTTTTAGTGAAGAATTGAATTTTTAGTGAAAAATTTAATTTTTGGCTAAAAATGTAAATTTTTAGTGAAAAATTTAATTTTTGGTTAAAAATGTGAATTTTTAGTGAAAAAATTAATTTTTGGCTAAAAATATGAATTTTTAGTGAAAAATTTAATTTTTGGCTAAAAATGTGAATTTTTAGTAAAAAATTTAATTTTTGGCTAAAAATGTGAATTTTTAGTAAAAAATTTAATTTTTGGCTAAAAATGTGAACTTTTAGTGAAAAATTAAATTTTTTACTAAAAATTTGAACTTTTAGTGAAAAATTAAATTTTTGGGTAAAAGTGTGAATTTTTTGTGAAAAATTAAATTTTTTGCTAAAAATGTGAATTTTTAGTGAAAAATTAAATTTTTGGCTAAAAATGTGAATTTTTAGTGAAAAATTAAATTTTTGGCTAAAAATGTGAATTTTTAGTGAAAAATTAAATTTTTGGCTAAAAATGTGAATTTTTGGCTAAAAATGTGAATTTTTAGTGAAAAATTTAATTTTTGGCTAAAAATGTGAATTTTAGTGAAAATTTTAAGTTTTGTCTAAAAATGTGAATTTTTAGTGAAAATTTTAATTTTTGGCTAAAAATGTGAACTTTTAGTGAAAAATTTAATTTTTGGCCAGAAATGTGAATTCTTTGTGAAAAATTTAATTTTTTGCTAAAATTGTGAATTTTTAGTGAAAATTAATTTTTTTTTCTAAAAATGTGAATTTTTCACTAAAAAATCAATTTTTCACTAAAAAATCAATTTTTCACTAAAAAATCAATTTTTACTAAAAAATCAATTTTTCACTAAAAAATCAATTTTTCACTAAAAATTCAATTTTTCACTAAAAAATCAATTTTTCGCTAAAAATTCAATTTTTCACTAAAAATTCAATTTTTCACTAAAAATTCAAGTTTTCACTAAAAATTCAATTTTTCACAAAAAATTCAATTTTTACTAAAAATCTCACTAAAAAGTTAAATTTTAAAAAATCAAACTTTTACTTAAAATTCATTTTTTCTGTTTATTTGATCAGGACATTTTTTTGTCATTCAGATCCGGTAATATTGGTTTAGTAGAAAAATATTTATAGCCCGATATCTAAGTATTGCTTCCCCAAAGTTAGTTTAAATTTAAAAATTGTGATGTAAAATTATTTTGATTAGTGTCCATATAAGGCCCTTTTCTGGAATAGGATTTTAGGCACATGAATGTATAATCTCATAAATGTTATATTATTGCAATACCTAGAACTCATGATAGAGGAGTTTTATGATTCGGCACAGACAAATGTGAGATTCTAACATTTTTAGTTTTTTTTAGTTTTTTCCAATATCTCCAAATCAAATTGTTTTTTTTTTTTTTCCTTTAATCTTTAAAATTAAATTTCAGATCCATCTATTTACAGATTTTTTTTGTTTATATCTGAACACACATTTCATTTTCAATTTATGTAGATTCGTCCATGATTTAATTCCCTCTTTTTTATTATTCACTCTCAGAGACGAAAAACAGATTTTCCCTGCCAGCATAAACATAAAAATACAAAAAAAGACAAAATATATTATACCTCTTCGGTGGGTCAGGTATTATGCGTGAACACGTTTTAACTAATTTCCGGTAAGACCATCATTCTAAAAAGAAAACACGAGCAACACAAAAAAGAAAAGAAAATAAATAAACACTCAACATGGAAAATGGAAAAATATGAGAAATAAATTCCATACATTTTTTAACAAAAAGAAAACACGAAAAACTAGAAAAAGCAAAATATTTATATTAATTTGTGTTTAAATAAAACATAAAATAAATAAAATTTCAAAAGAGAAATAAAACTAAAAATAAAATGATAAAATTGAACATAAAATATAAAACATGAGAAATATAAATGAAATAAAAACAAGAAGGAATATAACATTCCGGCTGCCGAATCTTAAATACCTTCCAATTTATTAGCATGAGTTCAAAATATTACACCAAAAATCATCCTCATACACCAGTTTAATCGCTAATTGCGTAAAAAGGCTCCTATAAAAACTACAATTAAATATGACAACATATTTCAGAAATTTACGCCAAATATTGGTACCAAGTTATAGATTTTAATGTCCATTTTATAAAAAAATATTGTTACGGAAAAATTAGATATTTACATCGGAGCTATTGCTTAATATGGACCCATATTGATCAGATTAGTAACATATATTTTGGACACAGTTAGAAAAATAATCGAGCGAAATTTAAAAAGAATTCGTCATTATTCACTTGTTTTATAAGTTCAAAACGGAAAGATATGGACCGAGATCTGCCAAATTAATAAAATATATTTAAGACAGTTAGAAAAAAATATTTGCGAATTTAAATTTTAGTACAATATGGATTTATTTAAGAGTTTTATGAGCTCAAACCCGTTTTATGTGAATGGACTTTAATAGCAAAATATGGACCGAGTTCTTCCATATTAACAATATATAGTTAGAAAAATAATTGATGTCAATTAAATTAGAATTGGTTTTTATTTACTAGTTTTATGGGTTCAAAACTGTTTTCCGGAAAGGGACCTTATGTGGAAGCTACAGCAAAATATGGACTGAGATAGTTCCTATTACAAATATTTTAAATACAATTAAAAAGAAATCCTTGTGCTGAATTTCAATGGAATTAGACTTTATTAAAGTACTTTATAAGCTCAAATACGTTTTCCGGGACTATAACTTTTTTTCTATTAATCCGATTTTGATGCTTTTTATACGATGATGAAAAATATATATAACTGTATATTATAGTTAAATTTTTGTTTAAATCCAGTTTCATTTTGTTGAAAAAATTAGAAAAGTTCTTTTTCAAAATTTTGAGGTTATCAGGTTTTTACTAATGAACCGATATAGTACGGATAATAATAAACAATGTTGGTTAATTTCATTGTATTCAGATAATAGTTCTAGGCGTGTGAATGTTTTTAACCGGATGGACAGTAGGACATAGCTAAATGGTCTCAGATTTTGATTAAATGCAAGTATATAAAAAATATCGAATCTGAGATGAATCCCTCCTGGCGTTACACGTGGAATTACAAAGTTAATACATCCCCCTCAATATTTGTGGTGGTGTAGGGTACAACAGTAAAAAAATTTAAGAAATTGTTATTGTTATCGAAAAGCATAAAACCGTTTATGGAAAACAAAACTTCAAAATATTCAATAATAATTTGAAAAGGTATTCAACCCAAAATGTTTATCATTGATTGTGGTTCAATATTCAATAAAATATTTAAGGCTTATAAAACAAAAGCCCCTATAGATTCACCACAACAATGAAACGAACCTGAGTCCATTTTAGATTGTGTTATATAAAGAAAATAACAAAAAACTATGGCAAAAAATTCACCATAAAATTTTGTTTTGAATGAAATTTTGGTTTGAATGAAAGACAAAATAAACAGTTACTTTTCCAAACAAAAAAACTGCTTACAAATCACTAAACTTTAGTGGCAAGTTGAATGTTGCAAGTTTATTGTTGTCTAACTTGACTTTGTACAAAAATATGTTTTTTGTTGGTGTTGTTTACACCGGTTGGTTATTGGTTATACTTTAATAGGTTTTCGCTAAATATCTTGAAGGTTTTTGGTCAGGATTTTCAAACAGAGAGATTGGTTTTTTGGTATTCCATAACCATCAGCTGCAAAGGTTTTGAATGGAGTTTGTGCTTTTATACCCTCTACTGACAGAAGTCATTCCATATTTAACGCTAACAAATAATCATCTCAAACCCCATGATCTATATATATATATTCGTGCATTAAATCAAAATCTAAATCGATTTTGCTATGTTCGGCTGTCCGACTGTCTGACTGCTTGTCCGTCCTTTCAATGTTGGCAAGCTCACATCCGAAATAATTAACAATGAAATTTTACCTGAGTATTTTTCAGAGTCCAGGAAAGCAATTGCTATAGTCCAGAAAGACAAATTAGGATAAGATTTTGTTATAATATAGAGTTATATGTACTTCATTACCATGTCAAAACTTATTAAAATCGGTTCTGTAGAAAAACAGTTATAGTTTAAAATATAAATATTTGTATGGCTCATTATCCATTCCTGTGTTATATTTAAGAAAAACTTTTATATAATGGATTCGTTTGTGATTGTATGAGTGAGTATGTAAGTAGGAAGAATAACGTATATACTTCACATGCATTTGTGGTGGAGGTTATTGAAGATTCGGCATAGCCGAAAAAAGCATTCCTACTTTTTCAGACCATACGAAAGATTCATGCAACTTATCTGATAAAGTATTGTTCTTTCATCAAATCGAAATATGAGTTGATATACATAAGTCCGTCCTTCTTTCTGTCTGTTGGAAATATTCAAACGCCAACACTAATTTTCCAAAATCACTGAAATATTTTCATGTTATTTTATATTGTCCTATGCAGTTTTCTGTTAATCAGAATCAGCTCTATCAACTATATATCTAATAGTAGAAGGTATATAGACTATGATATTGTTACCTCAAAATTTAAAGCCATAATAGACGAATATACATTTTATCATCATACCATAATATCGGATGGGTTAATCAGAATTATGGAAAATAAGTTATGGCCAAAATGTGTGAAATTTGGATTCAACCCAAAATCTGTGTGGTATTTTTACTAATAAATAATTGCTAAGCACTAAGAAACTGTATGAACCTCTAGCTAACTGGAACGCATAGCTCCAACATAGAGCTTCTTACCTAAAATTTATTTTTAATTTGTGAAATTTTACTCAAAATAAGTGTTGGAGTGAGATAAAAAAATTCTTAACACAAGTTTTTCATTAAAACGTTGCTTAAAGAGGTAATTGCAGTCAAGTTAATAAATATTCTTGCCGCATGTATGTTCCAACAGATTTTCCGAAACTATAAGGTCGAAAATATTATGTTGTTGAGAAAATGTGAAGAAATGTTAGGACCCAAGAGCAGTCAATACTTCCAAAGAAAGTAATATATTGTTGCGGTAAAAGAAGCAAATCATTTGTTACAACGGGCTCTATAAATACCGAAATGGTTAACAAGCCTTTGAGTGGTACAAGAACAATAATGTGCTATTTATATCATGACAGGCCAATCATCCAAATTGCCCTTAGTTAAGGCCAATATTGGCCTATAGTTAAAATAGAATTGAAAAAATAGGTGTTCAA
>PYHX02000158.1:11281541-11313227 GCA_004302925.2 Cochliomyia hominivorax | reverse complement strand
ATGCTATATTCGGCTATGCCGAATCTTCAAAACCCTCTACCACAAAGTCTTGTAAAATAAAAACGGTTTCCTTATATATAACGCAGGAACACTTAATGAGTTACAACTTTTTTCTACTGAATGGATTTTGATCATTTTCGGAATGATAATGAAGTTCACATAACTTAATATTATGACAGAATTTTATTCTAATTTGTCGACTTAAAATTGAAAATTTTTTGAAAGCTGTTCTCTTGAACCTTGAGGTTGTCACAGATATCGATCTATATCCTTTAATATACTGAACTAATATTGCTGGTTTTAAATAGGAAACTTTTCAGGACCATAGCAAATACTCAGGCAAATTTCTACGATCTCTTTTTTTTTTTTTTTTTTTTGGTACAAGTGAGCGTGCGAACAATATACAGATAGATGGACAGATGGACAAATGACCATACAAACAAACGGCCAGAAAACCGGACAATAATATATATACATAACGGGGTGTGAGATGCTTACTTCTTAACGTTACACACGGAATGTCAAAGTTAATATAACCTCTCATATGGTGGAGGCCATAGAAAGTTTGTTAAACACTTGTCTTAAATTAAGTTTGTTTAATACGAAAAGTAAAAATGTTGATTTATTTTTTGTATCTAAATAAGCCAGTATATAACACATATATATGTTTATATTTCAATATCACTGTATATGTGTTCAAAGAAAAAACATGTATCATAATCAAATATAATCAATTTGAAATTTCTAATGATTTACATGTATGTGTTGTGTGTGTGTATGTGAATATGTGAAACAAACACAAATAAAACAAAGTAACAAACAAATTTGCTATTTTTCTTTTATTTCTTTGTTTGTTGAAAAGAAAATAAAAAAGTTGCTAACAATTGCAAAAACAAAGAGAAAGAAATATTTGCAAAATATTTCCTTTTTTATATAATTTTCAAGAATTTTTCTTTTACATCATTTATATATAAAAAAAAGAGGATTGAATAATAAAAAAAATGAGCAAATACATGATAACTGAATCAAACATAAATATAAAAATGCAAAGTAAAGTTAGTAAATACGAATAAAAGAAGAAAAACTTCACCTTAAAAAGAGAAAGTAAAACAAAGAATTAAAACTTTTTTATGGAAATTTTAACCTCTAAAAAGAAAACAGCCAATTACTTTGCCCTTCTTTGGGGAGACTTACTTAAAATATTAAAAGTACCCTATACCAAAGAAAATCTATGAGATTCTTGACATAACAATCATTTTTGGAATATGATCTTAACGATGGAATAAATATAAGACGTTTTACGAACCAATTATTGAAAATTAAAGGTATGACGGAAAGACTGACGGACATGGAGGAATTGTTTTCTTTTGTCATACTTTTTTCGGTCTTTCGACTTAGTGAAGAGTGTAAAAAAGTCAACTAGGAAAATAAAGATTACTCTGAATGAACTGTATTTTCAAATTCCATATCGTGCTAGATTTTTCTTTATTTTGAAAGGATGTTCAACTTTTTTTTCTGTGAAATCTAAATATTCATGTGTACGGGGAGGAAATATGAAAGACATTATCTGAAAATATAACTCGCAGAGCCTAAAGTCTATAACTCTTCACATGATTTGGATCTAAGTCTCAGCCAACACAATGCTTGTCGAGATGCGACACTAAGAGTCAAACTAAAACCAAGTTCCAGGAACACCTGACTCCCTTCTTAACTTTCATAATCAACTCAACTATTACCAATTGAACATCACACAGTAAGGGCCGAATGTTCCATCACTCCACATATACAAACATTGTGAACAAACAATTACAACACAAGTATTGAACAATGCTCTAATGACCGAGCTACAGGGTGTGACAGGACGAAATGACAAAACAAAGAAAAGTGAATACAATAACATTGCAAGGCAAGCAATGGCGATGATGAACTGCATGGGCCATAAAGAGAGAAGCAAAATACCAGCATGAAAACATGAATATCAATAAATACAGGACAGTGGGAGCCGAAGATCCAGCATCCAAAATTTCAAATAAATTTAAATTCTATACCTGTCCACAAACCGATGACGGAATACAACAACTTGGAATGTGCGAGCATATGGCGATGAGTCATATCGGAGATGACCCCAAAAATGCATCACATGCTCTCCTAAGAAAAGCATCACATGCAAAATCGCCTGATCTTCCCAATATGTTTTTTGTAGGGACGTTCCATCATCTATCCCTAAATGACATCAATTTTGATTTAATGCAATAATATATGTACATATATATGTTAAGATATTTTGGTCGTATCCTTATGTAGGAGTAAATCAAAAATTCGTTTAATTCCTGCATTAAATTTGAATACTTTTAACTCTCATTATTTTAGGTTTTTTTTTTTTTTCAACTGAAGACAAGTTCGTCATAGTCATCATTATTTCCAGTAAATATAAAAAAGAAAGAGTCTGCATATAAAAAAAAAATGTAGTGAAATTAAACTCAAAGAAAAAATTAAATTAACAAGACAAAAACATGATGTCTTTCTTTATGAGGAATAACGAGGAAAAAAAATTTATTTGATAACAAGATTGGCAAAAAATATAGTCGAGTTTTGCATTGAATTCCTTATAGATGTAGTAAATCGACTTAAAAAGGGCAAACAAATTTACAAAAAAGAGATGCGAATTATTAGGTATACAATTAAATAATGGCCAACAGAATTAGTTAATACAATATTCTTTCACAATTTCTTTTAGTATATACAACTGCCACTGTGATAAAAAATGGATTAAGGTCAATTTCTGATGCTCTGCTCTAAAGTTAGATGAATTCCAGTAGGGTTGTTTGCTATCGATCGAAACCAATGATACACAGTGGTCCCAAAACGTTTTTTCTTGATAAATAAATTTGTAACTTTGCAACTGTTAAATATTTTTAATGGAATTTTAAACGAACATATTTGGGGTCCATCCGCATGATATATCCAAGACCCCGGAGAAAGTCATATTTCGTGGCACCAAGAGAAACTAGAACATATGCTCTTCCAAAACACCCTAACGGTTTTCACAAAAAATATTTTATGTTTATAAGATTTTAAAATTTCTGTGAAAAATATTCAACAGTTTCAAAGTTGCAGAATTTTAGGGCCACGGTACAATGATCGAAAGGAAAAGGTCTTTAATGCAGATGAGCAAAATTTTTCCATCCTACATTTCAAAGAGTTTTTGATCGGTTTTGAGTTATGTATTTTCATAATGGAAAAAGAAGGTCTTGTATCTGGTAGATTTTTCAGATCGTTTCACGCTTTACATTACACTGTTCAGTTGAATGAATTGCTCTTGATACAGGTTGCATGTGATCGTCTAACAAGATATCAATAGTTCACAAAAAATACACCTTTCTGATTCCAGAAAATATAGAGTTTTTTAACGCCATCATATATATACCGCTTCGGATTCTATATAGATGATTTATTGAACGTTGAATGAATCCATTTCAGATCACAAATAAAATATGATGAATAGTTTACTTTTTAGTTTTAAAATTTATTAGCGATATGCCAAATCGTCTTTAATATGGTGCTATTCTTTCAAACATTCCTTTATATACATTTTTCTTAACAAATTAAAGCCTTCAAACAAGAAAAAAAAACGAGGTAAACACGATGACACACTCGAGTTTCTTAATAACAAATGTGAAAAAAAGGAACATTTTCATTCCAAAAAGGAGAAAACTACCATTACAATATCTTTCGAATTTTTTATTGTATTTGTATTTGTATCTGTTTTGCAATTTGTTTCAATTTAATGTTAACACAGACACATACAAACACAATTACATTGATATTAAAATGTTCATGTCAGCTAAAGTGCTAATGATGCAGGCGTGTGTATTTGTTAGATTAGATTCTTCTTCTATCTTGTAACTTTTTTATGTTTATACCCTACACCGCCGTTGGTAGTTTAAGCATACGGTGCGGCTCAAGTTCCTCCTGCTGGCTGTAAATGCTCTTTTGCAAAGTGCAGATCGCAGTTTTGCAGATATCTTAATGATATTTAGCACAAATTATGATTTTGGTTCAAGCCCCATATAAATGGCAATTGGGATTTAGATCCATAAAATTCCTAAATATAAAACGATTTTAAACAAATTTTGAACAATGTTCCAAATTAAACGAGGGTCGGCACATTATTTCTCCTAGGTTCCATACAACTACCATTCCAATTATTACTTAAAAAATCATAAGTCGCACATACACGTCGTTATTACAAAAATTTAATTCAAATTTAGATATATATACTGTACGATGGACGGCCCATCATTTTTCTAACTCCCACATAACCCTATAGAAAAAATTCTTTTCAAAACTCATGAATTTCACTTAAATGTTAGAATCATATTAATCTATTGCACACATAAGCACAAATAAGAAAAAATTATACGAGAGCCGTTTAAAAATTTATATAGCAATTATATATCACCAACAATGTGGTGTAGGGCATTACATAGTCGGGCTTGATTGCATATAACATTTTTACTTTTTTATATCTCTCTTATAATATTCATCTCCTTGTTCCACCTAATATTTATCTTCTCTAAAAAATAATCCTAATTTTTTGCTTCCATTTACTCATATATGTAATCTATATGGAGAGGAGAGAGAAAGAAGTGACACTAAAACAATGGAGGTTCATTTTATTTCAAGTTTTTTTTTTCATCTTAATCGTATTCAATAATAATTGATGTGGGTTCAAGTATGTGCTTTTGTGTATATATGTATGTGTATGTTTTGAGAAAAAATCTCTAAAAGTTTGCACAAATAGATAGAAAAAGTAGTTAAAGACAATATCAATTGATGTTGTTTACTACTAATGAGATAATTTTCTTAGTTTGTGATTGAAATTAATCGTAACATATAGAAATTTAGTTATTGGCCAAATGTTCATATGTATTGGTAAATGAATTTTATTTATTTTATTCTTTTAGAGAATATTGATGTTAATTTGTTGTAGGGAGCAAAAAAAAATATTAATAATAAAATTAGTTTTATGTTTTTTATTGAAGAAAGTGTTAGGGAGGTTAATGAATTCCTTTAATGACAAAAGTTGAATACAAAGTTGATGGTTTAATGGGATCACCAATGCATCCCACATAGAAATCATCAAATTCAAACAAAAAAAGAAAAACTTGAAAAAATTTATTTTTTCACTTCACTTTTCACAAAAATAATTATTTAAAAAGAAATTAATTTAAATAATTAAAAAAAAAACTAAAAATTAAAATTTTAAATTTTCACAAAAGTTTGAATTTTTATTAAAAACTGATCTAAATCTTAACCGGAAACTTAACAATAATTTGAAAAAGAGTCGGAAATAAAATCTGAATCAAAAATTGAATATGAAAAACATCTGAATGTGAAGTAAAATCTGACAAACATCGGAACTAAACTGTAACTGAACTAGAGCTTAACTACAACTAAAATAGACCTGAATTCTAACTGAACTAGAACTGAACTAGAACTAAACTAAAACTGAACTCGAACTGAACTAGAAATGAACTATAACAGAACTAGAACTAAACAAGAACTGAACTAGAAGTAGAACTGAACTAGAACTGAACCGGAACTGAACTAGAACTGAATTAGAACTGAAAAAGAACTAAGCTACAACTGAACTAAACTTGAACTAAACTAGAACTGAACTTGAACTGAATAAGAACTGCACAAGATCTTATTAATTTTCCTTCTTAGTGCGAACCGATTAAATTTGGTTCTCTTAAAATGATTTTCATATTTTATTGAAAAATTTAAAAAAAAACATATTTTTTAAATATTTCAATTTTTGTATTAAATCTTAAGAATTTTGTTAATTAAAAACTAATACAACAAACAACATTATTCAATTAAACAAATATAAATTGCAGCAAAAGAAGATAAATTTAAAAATAAAACAATCTTTATTTTATCCAACATCTGTTCATCTTTCTACACATGCTAGAACTGAACCGGAACTGAACTAGAACTGAATTAGAACCGAAAAAGAACTAAGCTACAACTGAACTAAACTTGAACTAAACTAGAACTGAACTTGAACTGAATAAGAACTGAACAATTTCTTATTAATATTTCCTCCTTAGTGCGAACCGATTAAATTTTGTTCTCTTAAAATGATTTTCACATTTTGTTGAAAAATTTTATTAAAAACATATTTTTTAAATATTAAAATTTTTGTATTAAATCTTAAGAAATTTTATAAATTAAAAACTAATGCAACAAACAACATTATTCAATTAAAAGAAATATAAATTGCAGCAAAAAAGATAAATTTAAAAATAAAACAATCTTTATTTTATCCAACATCTGTTCATCTTTCTACACATGCACTTGAATGTATGAATGTATATGTGTGTTGAAGTCTTAATTTTAATTGTTTAGCAAACAATAAAAAACTTAAGTTTTTTAAAATTTTATTTTTTATCTCTAATTCTATTTATATTTAATAGAAACTGCTGTTCGTTTATCTTTTAACAAATACAATGATATAATTACATAAGCCAGTATGTAGCAATGTTATGTCTTTATTTAAGTTTCTATGTGTGTGAGAAAGTAAATTTTAGTTTGAAAAACATAATTTGTTGATGCATAAATAAATAAAATTTCCTTCAGTTTCAAAAGAGGAAAATTTCGAATGTTGTTTCTTAGAAACTGAGTACAATGAAAAAGAACATCCGTTAAAGTTTGTTTGGAAAAGGGGAAAGAAAACAACAAACTAAAAGAAAATAAAAGAAGATTGAACATGTTTATAGTTAATCCTTCTATAGTTCATTTAATGTCGACCAAAAGCAAAATATAAAATGACTAGAAATACGAAAACTTCTTCCAATAAGAGCAAGAAGAAAAAAATCTTCTAACACAATTCAATTACTTCTTCAATATCCTTCAATACATTTTAAATAAAACTATAGACTTTGGCTGACAGCATTTTATTGGACTATGACCACGTTTTCTTTAATTTTGGGGGAGAGAGAGAGAGAGAGAGAGAGAGAGAAGTAGAATCTTTAAAAGCTGGCAAATAAATTCAAAACTAAAATTCATTTATTTATTACATTTTATCGTTGAAAGACTTATTTGTAACAGTATGTGTGTTACTCCCATTGTTGACAACATCATTTAATTTTGTTAGAACTTCTTCTTTTACTTCTTCTTGCTTCCTCTATTTGGTCATTCAACACTTTATTTATTTTAGATTATTTCATTTCAAACTGGCTGAAGGATTTAAAAAAGAACAAAATTTAATACAAAGAAAGGCAGTGAGAGGAAGAGAGAGATAGAGAAAAAATTATTATATTCATTACTTAAATAATTACTAGTTGTTTGCAACGCCTTCCTTCGATTATATAAACTTGTTAAATTTTCTTTTGAATATTTTTTATATTTATTTTGTTTCATTTTATTTCATCTCAATTACCCGTTTAGTATTCGACAGTAGCTTCCTGTTAAATGGAAAAGAAGTTCTATTTGGAGTTTTCTCGCACAGATGTTTAATTTAACCCATAAGATTCAGAAAAACGTAGCAAATTTTAAAGAATATTTAGATTGACAAAAATTGTTTCGGTCCTACTTTAACTTAAAGTTTTGATTATAGTTTATAAAAATGTTTTCAAAAACTATTTCTGATTTCAGTTAAAATTAAGCCAGAATTCTATTTAAGTACTAATTCATTTCTAGTTCAGTTCTAGTTCAGTTCTAGTTCAATTCTACTTCAGTTCTAGTTCAGTTCTAGTCGGTTCTAGTTCAGTTCTAGTTCAATTCTACTTCAGTTCTAGTTCAGTTCTGATTCTGTTCTAGTTCAATTCTAGTTCAGTTCTAGTTCAGTTGTAGTTCAGTTCTAGTTCAATTCTACTTCAGTTCTAGTTCAGTTCTGGTTCAGTTCTAGTTCAGTTCTAGTTAAGTTCTTGTTCAGTTCTAGTTCAGTTCCAGTTCAGTTCTTGTTCAGTTCTAGTTCAGTTCTTGTTCAGTTCTTGTTCAGTTCTAGTTCAGTCCAGTTCAGTTCTAGTTCAGTTCTTGTTCAGTTTTTGTTCAGTTCTAGTTTAGTTCCAGTTCAGTTCTTGTTCAGTTCTTGTTCAATTCTTGTTCAGTTTCTTGTTCAGTTCTTGTTCAGTTCTAGTTTAATTATATTTCAGTTCTAGTTCAGTTCTTGTTCAGTTCTAGTTCAGTCCCAGTTCAGTTCTAGTTCTTGTTCAGTTTTTGTTCAGTTCTAGTTTAGTTCCAGTTCAGTTTTAGTTCAGTTCTTGTTCAGTTCTTGTTCAGTTCTTGTTCCGTTCTTGTTCAGTTCTTGTTCAGTTCTAGTTTAGTTATATTTCAGTTCTAGTTCAGTTCAAGTTCGATTTTAGTTCAGTTCTAGTTCAGTTCTTGTTCAGTTCTAGTTCAGTCCCAGTTCAGTTCAGTTCTTGTTCAGTTTTTGTTCAGTTCTAGTTTAGTTCCAGTTCAGTTCTAGTTTAGTTCTTGTTCAGTTCTAGTTCAGTTCAAGTTCGATGTTAGTTCAGTTCTTTTTCAATTCTGGTTCAGTTCTGATTCAGTTCTAGTTCAGTCCCAGTTCAGTTCTTATTCAGTTTTTGTTCAGTTCTAGTTTAGTTCCAGTTCAGTTCTAGTTCAATTCTGGTTCAGTTCTGATTCAGTTCTGGTTCAGTTCTAGGTCAATTCTAGTTCAGTTCTAGTTCAGTTCAGTTCTAGTTCCATTTAACTTTATTTCTGTATGGGTTAATTTAATTTCTCCTGCTTTATTTTCTCCCTCATTACAATTGCCAATTATTATTTCTTTTTTGTTTTTATTCCTCGTAAGATTTTAAAGCTGCCACAATTGTTCTTTTCTTTCCCAATTTTTATTTTGTACTTTTTTCTTTAAATTTTCCTCCAACGATTTGCGCTTCGTTGCACAAATGAAGTTTTATTTTGAAGTTTATGTTAAATGCAATTTTCGAATTTTAGTTTTGAATTTCATTTTATTATTTTAAGAATTTTGGTGGCTGCATTTCTGTGTTGTTTTTGTTAGAGTTTTTGTCAGTTCAACGATTTGAAAAGTATTTATTTAAAGTTTCGTTTTAATTTTTTTTATTTTATTTTAGTTGATAGAAAATAAACTTTTATTTTGAGTTAATTTTCCTGTGCGTTTGGCACAACAAAATCTTAGAGAAAACTGATTTTAATTAAATTTTTGGAACAAAAATATAAAATTGAATTTATATAGAGAATTTTAGGAAAATTGAAAGGTTAATTAAAATGCAACTGCTTTTTGTGTTATTTTTTTATTTTGATTGTTTTATAAAGAAATTTAAATAAATTGTTTTAATTTATAAATATTTTTATTTGCATATTAAATTACATTATTGCTGTTTTTCGTTGATATAATTTGTGTCTATAATAGAATAAAATCAAATAAATTTTAAGTTTTTTTTTCTAACTAAAGACAAATTTACCCATCACTTCAATAATGGAATTTGTCATTAAGTTAAATCAGCAACATTACAAGTATCATTCTCCACATCCTCAGCCACTTAACAACAAACCAGCAGTCAATGCAACAAGATGACAAAATAAAGATTTCGACAAAATAACTGAAAATATAAAATAGAATTTACCAAACATGGCACAGTGGGGCGAAGAGCATAAGAAATTGTTCGAATTGTAGTGAACAAATTATGTTTTTCTTTCTTTTTTTTAATAGATCTTCTGGAAAGATCTTCTGAATTTAGGAGTGAGGTCGAAAAACTCTTCTCGTACAAATATGTAAGAAAATTTACAAAATAAATATTTTGAAAGTTTTAATCACTAGCGATGAAATTTCGAAACTTTATCGGGAACCTTTTATGGTGCATTTGTTACTTTGCTCTAAAAGATATTCCACACTTTTGAAAAACGTTCTGTGCTCTTCAGGTCTCTTTTAACAAGGACGCAATGTCTTTTCACTGGACTTGGTTTGGAGAATTTGTCTCTTTTGGTACAAATGCACATTATAGTTCTTGTTCCACTTAAGGGCTTGTATACCATAACGACAGAATGCCAAGTCAGTTAAAAAATTAGTGGACATTGTAAAGTGTTATTAATGGAAGTAACCTTTTTGTTAAATATTCCTTGATATATATTTCGGTATTTATAGAGCCCGTTGTAACAAATGATTGTCGTCTTTTGCCTTAACTGCATATTGGTCGCAATACCAAGAGCATTTTAGGAAATGACTGATTTTGGGCCAAAAAAAAAAAAAAAAAAAAAAAATAGACAGCAAAAATATTTTTTAAACTTGACTTCATTTCTGTTCTCTATTTTTGCAGGGACTTATTGAGCATTGCATGCTCTAGCAATTCGTATCAAATAATCAGAGCCTTGAGCTAACCGGCTGCTTTGCTACCGGATATATTGGGAGCTTTTGAAACTGCTTTCTATTTTTTGGATTTGAAAACGACATATAGAGTGTTTCTTCAGCCTGAAATAGGCTTTTCATCAACGGACAAGTTCTCCCGGTATTATTTAATAACTTTGGAAAGAGCTTGATGACAGACCTTGGTTGGATTTTGCGGAAAATATTCAGTAATTGTTATAGGCACTTTATTACGGTCACTCATTTTAATCAGATTAACAATTAATTCATTGTTTTTTTTTAATCATATTGAACTTAGTAACTGACATGTTTTATAAAAGTAACTTGATAAAAAAATTCAAATAATATTTGTGTTAAAAGTTTTAAACAAAAGAGTGTTAGGAATTTTTGATTTCACTTCTTAATTGAATATTCGGGTTAAACTTGTTTAAAAATATTTAATAGTTCCATAATCATTTCTTCAACAAACATTTAAGAACCACTGTGTATCAGTAGCAAACTCCAAAGCAAACCTAAATTCTGCCAACAACAGCAACAACAATCACTTACTATTATTACATGCTGCTACATTTTACTCGATACTTGTACTCTATTTTCAAATACTTGTGTTTTTTTTTTCTTTTCTTATATTCTCGTATCCTCTTATTTCATTACTTTTTTCCCCATTTTTTGCTGCATTGTCAAACGATTTGTCCTAGTTTGTTAGAATGTTTTTAACATAGATTTAGCTAACGGTATGTAGATGCATGTTGCACATGTATATGTGTTTATAAACATAGTAATAAAATAAGGTAAGAACAAAGTAAAGTAATGCAGTTGGATCTACCAAAATGAAATATATACCGCAAACTTCTTGTATATTGAAAGAAAGAAGAAAAAACATGAAACACTTAAAGCTAAAGAGAAATATATTAAACAAAAGAAAAACAAAAACTAAATTTTATATTTAAAGTGTATAGACAACAATATAAACTAATACATGCATAGACATATTCATGTTCACTCTCTCTCTCTCTCCCTCTTGCTCTTAAGCATTTATTTCAATACACACATTTACATTGATAAGCAGCATTAATATTGTCGCATATACTTAAAATAAGAGATAGAATAAGTGAATCGTCAGGTGAAATATATTCCTATGTGAGTATGTGAGTAAGTATATGTGTGTTTTTATATGTGTAGCAAAATTAGATTTTATGTCAATGCTGCAGGTGTTGTCAATGGCTTTTCAACAACTATTTCTTGCAAGTCTTTAAGTATCAGTACATGTGTGTATGTTTAGCTTTTTTACCTTATTTGTTTGTATTTTGCTCTAAACTTATTCCCATTTTCGTCTACAATTTGCATGGTTATTAATGTTGTTGTTCTACTGCATTTCTGCTGTCTTTTGACTTCTTTTCTATTAGAAAAATATAATTCATTGCTGATTTTAGTGAATTCGAAGCTTTTAATATTTGATAAAACTTTGTGCTTTAAATACGATATAACTAATGTTCCTTATGCTTCCGTCTATCGAAGTGGGTGGTTAAAATTTGTGTGAAAAAAATAATATGCTACGGATTTTGTACTTTTCAATATCCAATTATAATAAGAGACTCTACGCCATTTATTCAAATTCAGTTTTCTACAACGATTAGAACTGTATGTTACACGTCCATTTATGTCGAAAACCAAAGAAAAAAACTTGGTAATGATTACTTATCAAATGAAAGCTTAGAAAAATATTTTATCAGTATATTTTTCAAATAAATATGCAGTTCTAAGCAATTATGTCCAGTCTATATGTAAAATTGAAAAATTGAAATTTTAATCAAAAATTGAATTTTTAGTGAAAATTTGAATTTTTTAGTGAAAAATTGAATTTTTTAGTGAAAATTTGAATTTTTTTAGTGAAAAATTAAATTTTTAGTGAAAATTTGAATTTTTTAGTAAAAAATTGAATTTTTTAGTGAAAAATTGAGTTTTTAGTGAAAAATTGAATTTTTAGTGAAAAATTTAATTTTTAGTGAAAAATTGAATTTTTAGTGAAAAATTTAATTTTTAGTGAAAATTTAATTTTTAGTGAAGAATTGTATTTTTTAGTGAAAAGTTGAATTTTTTAGTGAAATATTGAATTTTTTTTGTGAAAAATTTAATTTTTTAGTAAAAATTGAATTTTTAGTGAAAAATTGAATTTTTTAGTGAAAAACTGAATTTTTAGTGAAAAACTGAATTTTTAGTGAAAAATTAAATTTTTAGGTGAAAAATTGAATTTTTAGTGAAAAATTGAATTTTTTTAGTGAAAAATTGAATTTTTAGTAAAAATTTTAATATTTTAGTGAAAAATTGATTTTTTTAGTGAAAATTTGAATTTTTTAGTGAAAAATTGAATTTTTTAGTGAAAAATTGAATTTTTTAGAGGAAAATTGAATTTTTAATCTAAGAAAACTATTTTTCATTTAGTTCCACGGTATAACAGTGTATTTTATCAAATAAGCGAATTCAGTTCAAAAATAGTTATTATGTTTATGCACAAAATTAATCTTCATTAAGAACAACAAATTTCCAATAATATTTTATTAAAAATTTATTATTTTGCCCCCAATTTCACAGCTTTTACTTTTTTCACCTTTACATAAATAACAAGTTTTTGTACTTTAAATCAAAATATTTTCGTGTCATGTTTTATATATCACTTAAGAGAAAAAGAAGAAGATATATGTATGACAAATAGGACACAGCTGCTACATCAAAAAACAATTTCTTATACAGGCTAAAATGCAGCTAATATAACTCAAACTAATAACACTTCAAGATAACTAGAAAATTTTGGCTCTAAAAGAAAAATCCCCAACAACTGCATTATGCAATAACAACTGCAACAGCTCTTTTCCCTTTTAACAAAAAAATACTTGAAAAGGGCGGATTTTTGTAGTAAACTTTCCTCAAATTGCAACCGAAAATACCTTTAAGTCAAATGTCTTACATGCTTTTTACCTTCAAACTAAAAGAAAGAAAAACTATTTTAGTTTTTTTTTTTTTTTTGTTTTTCATGCCTGATAAAGGGAAAAACCTAAAACAAACTTAAAATATAGATAATGTCATTTTGATATATTTTTTCATAATTTCATTTATTTTTACTTTCTTTTATGCAAAAATGATGTTTTGCCCTCAAGGTGTAGAAAGTGGAAAAATTCCCTTTTAATAATAAATTTAATAGAAATAATGGTAGTAAAATAAACTTAATTTGTATGAAAAGAACATTAATAAATATTTAAAAAGTAAGAATGCTACATTCTGCAGTGCTGCGTCTCCCATTAATATTATGAAAAAATTAACATGAGTCAAAAATATTGCAATATCCATGAAATTAGTCACATATATTAAATACGTTTAGATAAATATATGAATTTCGATAGAATTGGCGCACATTTAAACCTCATTTAAGTTAAAAAAAACAATATTTCAGTAAGTGGGATTATAAGGAAGTAATAACCAAATATGGCCCGATAATTGAAAACAAGTTCTATTAAATACTCAACACCATATTATTGGTTACTTGTGGTAGCTATCAAAAATAAATAATCGACCCTCGTATAAATATATTTTCTAATTTGTACTTAAAAGTGCAGTATTTTATAGAAGATTTGTGTATTTTAAAATGACTTTTTCTTTGGGGAAATTTTGACCAACCCTCGTAAAAGTTCATCATATTCCGGGAAAAGAATTACATGGAAATTAGTTCGAGAAATTGAACAATTTTGTTTGTTCGAATTTATTGTTGTATTATATAAATTCAGAAGCTTATCTTTCAAATTGCGATCTATAAGACACACGGATTTGGGAGTGTAAAATACAATTTTTCATATTTTAGCGTATAACTTTTTTCTATTGATCCGTTCTTTATGACTTTTTTATGATATTGATGCATATATAACTGTATTTTACATTAAAATTAATCTTTAAATCAAGTTGATCCGATATAGTTGGTTTAACCTACAAAACCACTTAGGACAATAACAAATACTTGGGCTAAATTTCATTGAATTCGGTCTTAGATGATTCTTTCTTGGTGCTACAAGCGAAAAGACAAAGTTAACATGGAGGGTGGAGGGTATAAATAAAGTCCGTGATATATTACATGAACATAAATTTTTTTTGGTTTTTATAGAAAACTAAATGGAAAAGTAGAGATAAAAGTAATTAGTTAATATTTTATATAAAATATGCTTTCAGAATTTTAATACTGAAGTTATAGCAACAAAAACTATTTTATAAAAATAATTTATAGTTAACTTTTTTTGTTAATAAAATGTAAATGTTTAACTTTGTATGACAAACTTGAAGAGTTAAAAAAAACAATAATTTTTAATAGTATTTTTTATTTTTTAAATAATTTATGAAATAAATATTGTGTCACCAATTTCTGATACATTTAAAAATAACTGAATAATTTTGTGTCCAAAAATGAATGATAAATGGAGGTATTTAGCATTAAAAAGTTTTATCGCAAATAGTTATAAACTTTATAGTTTAGTTATATACATAACTAAATTTTTACTTTATCGGTTAAGTAAAGGGTAACACAAATCATTATTCCATATAAATATACAAATTTTAATAATTTTCAAATTTGATCATATTATTATGAAATGTAATTTGAATTCAACGGTGTTTAGTGAGTACGTTCTAGAACTATCTATTAGAATGAAAGTATAAGTTTTAAAAATGTCATGTGCCTGGAAATGCAAATCTTCTAGATATAAGTATCTGTGACCATCACCTAAGTAACTAATATAGTGATGTAGTGTAGATAAACTTAAGTGTCATAAGTGTGCTATCAGTATTGTAGTTAAAAAATTATTTAATTGTTTGATGTGGTTGCGTATGATTAACATAAACTACAGTGGAGGAATAAAAATATTAAGTATACGTTACCAACAGTAATAATTTGTAATAAAGAATAATCATAAAATTTGTAAGAATATGGGAAAAGTAAACTTGTCAATGGAGCAAGCGAAAACTGGTTATTATAATCTGAAATACTACCTTTTTGCACCAACTTCACGCATTTTTTTTAATTTTTAGTTTTTTTTTTTTTTTTTTTTTTTTTTTTTGTTGTATTTTGTAAATAAAATTTATTTTTTGATACATGGTTCCCCATAGGTTAAAATTAAATTATTAAATTAATAAAGATAAGAGTTCTATCTCTATAAAACAAAAATTAAGAAACAATAGTTTATGCGTATCATTTAAAATGTTGTGTAATAAGCTTGTGATCTTCAAACTAACTTTTTGGTAAAAGTGCGGAAAAACATTTTTATTACAAATTTTTTAAGTATATGAACATAAATAGGGATCGTCTCATTTATAAGTTTCAAAACAGTCCTTTAAGGATATAATAAAACTTACAATAAATAAATGTTGTTTGAATCTAAATAGGATACCAAATTTCAAGAAGATCGTTTCAAAAAATTTTCAAAAATTACAATGTTCTGATAAAATTAAGTATACAGATAAATTTCTTAAATGAGAACTCTCCCAAAGTTAAACAGTCCAGAAATTGCATCCATCAATTAAAACACATTTAACCAAACATACTTTATATTCCTTAAAGTCATAAATTAATCTTAATTCAGTAACATATATGCAAAAGGGAATGCACCGAATTGAACTAAGTCGCATTTATATATGTGATATTTGATGGCAATGTGGATCAGATGAAACAAGACCTAATTTGTAGAAATTACGCCAAATAATTCCATTAACAGGAAAACACGAAAATTTAGTGATCATATTTTTACTGATTGAAAGTGTAATAATAAGTCTTAAGATTAATTTAACCGATGTCGGCCTCTATTTTCAATTGGAAAGTAATTCGAAAATTCAATAATAATTTTAATTTCTATGAAAGTAAAAACGTCCGAAAATCATAAAATTTCAGAAATTAGAAACACACCTGAAACAAATTGGTTTTGATTTCTGGGGGTCTACTACACAAATCTTTACATATGATAATAAATCTCATGAAAATATTTTTAATTATTGAGTTCATATAAACACAATTATACTTAAGAAAAATATTTATGTTTCTACATCGGTATTCATCAAATTGGTGAAGAGGATATGTTAATTTTAACATTGTATTTGTAACAGCAAAAATAATAGATCAATCAGTCAATTAGAAATCTGTGTCGGTTTATGTGTTGTTAGAACTTCCACATTCACAATAATTGACAGAGCTCAGTATAGTTTGGCATAAATATTATATATTGTCCCGAAAACTTAAAACCAAAAAATTTCATTCAGTAGCAGAAAAATAGGAGAAGAGGTATAAACCTGTAGCTGAGGCAACCGCCAAAAAAAAATTAAAAATTTGACTAAACGACGTATTAAACTTACATGATCCTTAAAGTATAAACTCAAAATATAAATATCTCTGTACTTTTGCTATCAAATTGTAAACTTTTATTGAAATCAGTTTAACTATGCGGAACTTACATATATATTTTTAAATTATGTTTATTTTGATACGCCTTGCGTATGAGTAATAAAAAATATATGAATATTTATGTCATATTAATCATACGTTATTAAATGTAAATAAATATGATTTTTAAATAGATTTAAATGCAATTTACTCCAGTCATAATATTTTTATAACTATTTTTATAATTTGTTGTTTAGAATCAAAATAAGAAAACCTGATGTATTTACAGCCATATCTACTAACAATATTTCAATATTTACATCTGTGTTTGTATATTTTATATATTTTCGTCCGAATAATATTTTATATTACAAATAATAAACCAGCTGATGTTTTTATTATTTTATATGATTTTAACTTAAAATTTATATATATTTCTGAACATATTTTATTATTACAAAATTGTTTTCAAATAAATTATTGCTACAATAAACTTAAAACAAATAAATAATAATAAAAATAAACAAGTATGAGTGCGATATTCGGCTGTGCCGAATCTTAAATACCCTCCACCACTATTAGCATGAACTGGAGATATTTCACCAAAAAGCTTATTATTCCATCATTATCTTTAACGCCGATTTAGAAGAAATAAACAAAGAGTGAAATAATTGGATTAAATTTTAAAATCCTTTTCTAGGAAAGAGAAAGAGCAATAGGAACTATAGAAAATATGGCTTAATATTCTTTAAGTAACGTAAAAGGCAATAATTGTTCCGACTTTTAATACCATTGTTTTATCTTTGTTAGTAAAATATGGACCGATTCGCCAAGAAAGTAAGAAAAATAATCGTGTTATATATTTTAATATATATTTTATTTAATTTTATATTTACTTAAATTGGTTCATATTTATATACGAATTTTCAAGAGGGGGCATTATATGGGAGTTATAGAAAAATATAGACCAAAATTTGTCTAATTAAAAATATATATTAAATTTAGTTAAAAAATTAATTGTGCCCGATTTAATTAAAATTGTATTTTGTTTAAGAGTTTTAAAAATTCAAACCCATTTTCCGGGAAGGACCTTATATGGAACCTTTATTAAATTATATACATAATAGACATTTAGAAAGCCATTGTTTTGAATTTCAAAAGAATTGTTTCTAATTAAAGGGTTTTTTAAGCTATAAACCATATACCGGGAAGTTGTCTTATATGGGATCTGCATCAAATAATGACCCCAGCACAATCTAATATCTTTGGGCAATTTTTATATGGAAAATTTAAGAAAATAATTTTCAAAATGCAACCAACATGATACACAGATTTTGGAGTATATAAAAATTTTTCATATTTCAGCCTATAACTTTTTTCTATTCATCCAATTTTAATCACATTTTTACAATAAGGAAGCGTATACATGCTGAGGTTAAATTGTTGTTTTAATCCAGTTACCTTTTGTTGAAACAATCAGAATTTAGAGGTTGCCTCAGATATCAGTTTATAACCTTTTAGTTTTAGTTAACCATTATAGAAGGTTTTAAATAGGCAACTAACAATTATTCTGGGCGTGAGAACGTTTCCAACAGACAGACAGAGGAACAAACAGAAGAACAAAGCTTAATCTTCTCAGAAATTTATATGTTGCAAGAAAATATGTGGGACAGTTTTATAACAAAGTTTGATGACTTTGATTAAAACACAATTCTTTAATAGACTTACTTTATTATATATTATATATATTAGGCTTAAGTCTAGGGGTTTTTAAAGTTTTAATTCAACAATCAAATATACTTATTCACTTTGATTTTAAGACACTTTTACAACTTAAATTTACCACTTGACTTTTTACAACTTTACAACTTAACAACTTAACTCTTTCAACTTTAGACTACGACTGCCCTGGACCAGTGCTCAAACTCAACTATAGACGGAATTGACCGTCTATTGAGATCTAATCGTTACTCGTCAGTTTTTGTCGATTCTAGAATATTCTTGTCATATACTGTCATCTCTCTTCGTCCTATTCTGTCAAATACAACGGTCGTTTCAATATTAGTTTTAACTGCCATCAGTCTTAACCCCTCAAATCCCACATATATTTACTTCATGGTATCTGAAATGATTCTTTCTTGATGTTACAAATGTATTTACAAATTTAATATACCTTCATCATCACTTGTGGTGTTGGAGGTTATAAAAACCGTCTAGTAGAGTGTATTTGTTTCATACATAAACAAATCTAAATAAACAGTTTTTTAAAAGTTTATTATTTATATGAGAGTATATAAATTATAAACAGACTAATACATTATAGATATGTAAGTGTGTTTGTCTATAAAATTTATAGTTTATTTAAATTCCTTTTTATTTTTTATAAATTTTTTTTTTTAATTGTTATAACTCCCAATAGATGAAAATTGACACATCATTTATTATAATTATGGGAAAAAAGTTTATATATATAGATTTTTTATTTATGGATTCTTTATTTATAGATTTATTTTTATTTTTTCTGTATTAAAATTTATGTGAAAGTTAGTGAAAGGTTTAGCTGAGAACTTGGACAGTCTGCGAAAGATGGAATAAAATCGATATAAAAATTGTTAATGTTAAATTTTAAAATGTCATTGTCTCTAGTGGGGTTTTATAGAAATGGAGGAAAATAGATAAATTGGGTCTGCTGTATACATTTATAATATTGAATTGTCAATTGCAGTTAAAGTGTAAGTTTTTTTGCTAAATTTTGTTTAAAAAAAAATATATATATGAAAAATTAAATTTATTATAATTTGGAATAAAAAAACAATTGTCTGTAATTTTGGTGTTATTGACATTTAACGATTTATAATTTTGTTTAATTTTAAACGGTTAATAAATTTAGTTGATTTTACAAATTAAATTAGAAGTGTAAATGTTTATTGTTTAGGTTAACATTTGATTGTGTTTTAATACCCCCAACTGTCATGTTTTGTTAATGAAGACGAAACTACTAAACTTTCAGTTTTAATTTTTAATTCAATTGAAATTCATATATTAATTTACAAAAAAAAAACATAATTTGATATTTTTATGCGCACTTGTCTATTTTGGTAAAAATACCATGTTCTTGTACAATCCAACCTATGGGGATCAGAATTTAAAACAGAATGTAGTTCCAGAAACCCCAAATTGTTTTATAATTGCTTTTTTTAAAACTCCAGTAAAACCAATAAATCCCAATATTGGGATTTTTCATTACATTTTTTGGAATTTAAGAAAATACTTGTTATAAATATAATATTTCAAAATCTGAAACTAAGAAAATTTCACTAAAATCGTATATATTGCTTTATTTTTCTTTGAACCTAACTAACTTTCATGGAGCTTTATTTATGCCATAGCTATTGCTGTAACCTATACCACCATAAATTGGGGTATTATTCGTTTGTGTTGTTGTTTATAATTGTATGATAATGACTTTTTTCAGACCCCTAATAAATATGGAATCCATAGATCAAAAACCAATTAATCCCAACTTTGGAATTTTTTTTTCGAATGAATGGGAAATGAGGAAAATCCTTTTAAAAAATAATTTTAAAATACTTAAAATCAGAAACATACACTAAAGTAAAAAAATAAATCATAAAAACTTACAATGACTCTAACACCATTGGAAATGCTCTCAAAAAACGCTATACAAAATGCACATAAAAAGTACACCTTGTTATGTAATACCGCAGACATGGTTTTAGCAAATCTATGCTGTAACGCACATATTCCAAGTGTAGTGTAAAGTCAAAACACTAAAATTTTTAATCACAAGATCTATATTTCCTGAAAGACTTCGATGCCTCGCCTTTGAAGCTTGAGGTACTATACGTTCATAGGGATCAATGTAAGGGGCACAACAATTTGCCGATTCAGCATCCCTTTTTAAGGCCATTTAAGGTCTGTCTACATGACTGCTTTTCGGTTCATATAATGATGTGAACATCCAACAGATAACAAGTTTTGAAGTATCTTAATGATATTTCTTACCGATTATTTTTTTTTTCAAAAAATAAAACCTTTCAAAATTGTTGAAGATCGGTCTCAGATAAGGAATATTTAATATTACGTTAAAGTGCATTATAATATTGTTATTCTAATAATATTTCATATATTTCTAATTGTTTCAATATTTTCTTTTACTCATACTTAGCCAACCTTCTTTATACAAATCCCCCCCAAAATCAGCGATGCTCACAAGCGAAGCTTTCAAAACCTTTTCAACCCAAATAACAAAACTTTTCTATCAAGTTTTAACATCATTCAAACAATAAGAACTGACCTTAATTAAATAAATAAAGCAATAATGACATAAGTAGTCATCATTAACACCTTTTTCACTAAATATGATTTCAACAAAATTGTCTTTATTACCCAATTGTTCATAGCACTTAAGTTAACCCAATAAAGTTTATTAAATGTAACAAACATTTCGTGTGAAACATCTCTTCATTTTGTTTTCAACTCATACTAATTTTATCCAACTTGTCGCTAACTAATAAACAGTTATATTAAGTATCATCAAGAAAATAGTGTTAGTGATTTATATCACTCTCTATAGAGAATCTCTTCTAAACAATTCCTGCAGGATATGGCACAACATAAAACTTTCTCCAACATTTAAGCCAAAAGACAATTGTTCCATTAACATTAATTTCTATTTCGCAGACATAAATTTTAGTCTTCATGTGAAAGACGGTTTACAAATAACTAGAAATTGCAATTCAACCTCGAGCTTTCCCTGGAAACCTATTTCTAAATGTCTACACATACAAATATATGTATTACATACGTGTGTGTGAATATGACATTTTGTTGTATAATGAGGAATCATCATCATCAAGTTTTGTAAGTGAATGTATTTGTGACTTTGTGTAGACATTAAAATTAGAAACTAAATAGAAATAATGGAGAGAATGAATTAGAATATGACAGTCAATCTTTTAAATTTCACTTTTATAGTGGTATTTTGAATATCTCACATAAACAATTATGTTTAAAATTTGTGTGTGATTGTATTTAATATTATGGAATTTGTTCACAGGTGAAATATTGTTGGTGTGAGTAATTTTGCAGTAGAATTTTAGAGAACGGATAAAGGCGAAGTATAGTTCATATATTTAAAATGTATGTTATTAATTAAAACTCTTTATTGGGCTCCTTTTTTGGACCCTGAGCGACAGGTGAATAATATGGAACTAAATTTTTTTCCAATTTTTATAAGATCGGCAATATAATCATCAATCATAAAATCAACTACTTGGATTATACTATTAGTTTCACTGGGAGCAATATCTCAGCCAACTTTCAGGAAGCATTATTGAGACCTTAGCTATCACTATAACCTTCACCACCTTAAGTGCTTGAGGTATTTAGCGGTTGCGTTGTTGTTTGTAATATAAAGAAAAAGTGGTCCCATCTTCAAGTATAATATTCAATTTGAATCATTTCCTGAGTCGATTTTCACTCTACATGTCGCAGTTTTATTTGTTATTTGTGCCCAAAAATTAAGCCCATTGAAATTGATCATACTCGGCCCAATATTTCGGGTACTTCCCACAAAAATTTATTTCATACTTTCACATAAATATTTGAGAACTTTGAAAATTGCAAATATCGCAATTTAAAAAAATTATAAAAAAATATTGTTTTTTTTTATTTTTAAAAAGAAAATTGATGAGGTGGAACTTATAAAAATTTTCAACTGAAATTTTAACATGATAAACATGTCCACGAATCAAAGAATTAAAAATATTACCACTTTTTTATACCAAAAATACCCAAAATCTCAACCCGTGAAAATCATGTATACAAATTTGTTTCTTTTTCATTGGAGTAATCGCCCTGTTATTATAAATATCCATCCGGCAGAAAGTCGTCAAGGATAATTTAAAAATAATTTCAGCTTAACGATTTAAGAACATAAAATTAAATATTTTTTAATATTGACCAATTTTCGATAGAGTGAGTGGGTAGATCTTTGCCCCAATTTCAACCATATTTAGTTTACACACATACTACTTAAGATTTCTTTATAAAGCTGTAATAAATGACAAATTTTAGAAGAAAAAAAGGATACAAAAATGTAAAAAAAAAGAAATTATTTAAATTAAAGTTTTTTTGCCTCAATTCATAAATGATTCTTTTTAGCGAATTTTTACCCGAAGGTCAAATTTGGAGGGTTATCAACTACGTTCCTGATCAGAAAGGGTTTTGAAATCCTCCTTAACTTTAACCATGTCAAATCTCATTAGGATAAATTTAGTGTTTTTTTTTTTTTTTAAATTATTAAAAAATATTGAATGATTTCATTATCGATTGTTTTATAATAATTTTAGATGTGCAGTTTTAGAGTAATGCTTTTGTGCAGATATGATATGTATATCGACTCTTAATCATATAATCCTCCATATAAATATTCTCCTCAGAATGGGGGTTTAAGCATATAAAAGTCCAATTCTTACGAGGATTGATCTATAATTTCTCCTGGCATCAATTTAGCAACTCCCGAAAATATCCTTAATGCATAGATTTTACATAAAAATTGTGTCATTATAATGTACTGCCCATTTTAGCATAATTTTTTCGTAGCCGATCGAAAGTTACAAATTTATTAAAAAACTTGATTCTGTCTAACTGTATATTATGAATTTCAAAAATTTTAGTCTTTTTAATGAAAAGTTTTAATGGGCAGAATACTCCTGTCCATAATTTGCTCATAATTTTCCAGTGACACATACATAACGTATATTATTTGAATTATATTCTTTTTTAATTGTTCAACTTTTTTGTGAAAATTTTAAATAGTTGATCTCCTTTGTAGGAAAAGGAAAAAATTGGTATTTGATGTGGATGGTGCAGCACAGCCGGCTATAGATTGTTAATTGTTAATCTTTGAAAATCTATTTACATATACAATTCTAAATATATTCAGACTAGATGCTATAAGTTAAATATATTTTGAGAGTGATTTTTACACCCTCAAGTGGTGAAGAGGGTATATTAACTTTGTCGTTCCATATCTAACGCTAAGAAAGGACCTTCTCTAACCCCATAATGTATACATATTCTTGCATCAAATCAAAATCTGAGCCGTTTTAGCTATGTTTGTCTGTCTGTTATTGTCACTTTTAAACTTCAATAATAAACAGAGCTCAACAAAATTTGGTACGAGTATTTGTTATAGTCCTTAAAAATTTTCTGTTAAAATCAGCAAAATCGCTGTAGTATATTAAGAGATATAGACCGACATCTGAAGCAACCTTAAAATTCAAGCAACAAACTTTCGTAAAATTGTCAATTGTTAACCGACAAATTTAAATGAAATTTCGCCATAATATTAAGCAACATGTGCTTTATTACCAATAATTTTAGTAATAGAGCGAAAATCGGTTTAGTAGCAAAAAAGTTATAACCGAAAATATGACGAATATTATGACTCTCTAAATGCTCCTGTGTTATTTTTAAGAAACTCTTTTATATATTGTATACGTCTGTGAGTGTATTTGTGAGTGTGTAAGTTCTAAACATAACATTTTTACTTCACACACATTTGTGTTGGAGGATATTAAAGAGGCAGCGTAGCCGAATATAGCTTATTGTTTTTATTATTACAAAAACAAAATTCAAAAATACGGTTTCTCAAAATTTCTGATTAAATTACATCCGTTTCCAATAAATATTATAAATTAGTGTAAAAAATCTCAAAGTACAAAATTTATACAATTGAAACCGAAATATCTTATATGAAATACAGAATACAAATAAAATGATATTAAATATGAGAAACTTTTTCAATTCTATTTCTATAATTTATTAAGAGAAAGTTGTACTCCACAACTAAATTTCACCTACAAAATAAAAGGATTCATAAAAATATATATTTTCATATAATAATACAACCATATAAATACACCTTTTATTCTTTTTCTTACTCTTTTCCATTTTCATCCTTTTTTTTTTTTTTGTTCAATTACATATTGTTTTGTTTGGAATTGTAACTGTAAGTGCATATGTGTGTTTGAATAAGTGTATGAATGTGAACAGTAGAGGTAACTTTTACAATTGTAATTACAACAATTCGTAAGCGTCCAATGACTTTTTGCTCTAGTTGTAATTGTATGTATGAAAATTCATGTCAGTGTATGAGAGAATAGAAAAGAATAAAAAAGCAGTAGAAATAAATTTAATGTTAGCAGTAAGTGAAAGCACAATAGGAGCAACTCTTACCACTACAACTGCAAAAAAACACATAAGCAATACTATTTATTATTGTGTAAATGTATGAATGAAGTATTTAATATTTGTAGTACATAATGTACCATGTTAGTTCCCATTTCATGTTCCTAATGTCTGTTTAGCTTTGTCTGTCTGCTGCCTGCCTGCCTGCCATCCAACCAAACATCCAAAAAGCCATTCAGTCAGTTAGATAAAGCCTGTTAGTATTTTTAGTTGTTAATGTGTATGAGCGTATGAGTGAGTATGTGTGTATTAAACAAATGTATGTTCCATTTTTGTATGACCAACTTAAAGTTTTTATTTCGATTTTTTTCACTTTAGTTAAAAACTGAGTGTGAACACAAAGTGGGAGAGCATACAGTTGGTAATAAAAATAAGTATTATTAGTACATGGAACTGAACTAGAACTGATCTAAAACTGAACTAGAAATGAACTAGAACTGAATTAAAACTGAACTAGAACTGAACTAGAATTAAATTATAACTAAAATAAAACTGAACTAGAACTGATTTAGAATTGAACTAAAATTTTATGTCAAAATCAAAATTTTACTATAAAATGTAAATTTTAGCTTAAAATTGATATCTCTTTATAAAATATCAATATTAAGCCCTTTTCTAGTCACCACGTGTAACCCACATATGTATTCAGATTGATGTTTTAAAATGACCGAGTTTTAGTTGCTGTTTTAATTTTTGTTCTTTTCTTTTTCTACTTCTGTTTTTTGTTTTTGCCTTCTCCAACAGACTTCGATATTTTTTCCTGTTTCTCACATTCATTTCAACCTTTTTCACAGTTTTATTTCACACAAAAACTTTCAATTTTTATTGCATCTCTACAACAACAATAAATGCAAAAATAACAAAAACTCGCAGAACAAATAGAAAGTGAAACAAAAACAAAACTCTAAGCAAGGTTTTAGTTTCTTTAGCACTTATACACACACATAGTCATATGCACGAATACAAATAAGTTTTATATGCATAAATAAAATATTCATTCATATGTATTTGTATGTGTGAGTGTTTGATGCTACAAATGTATTTCATATATACATATGTAGAATGTATTATAATGACTTGAACAAAATGGTTCGTTCATTTAGTTCAATTGTTGAAATATTTTTCCGGTGTTTTAGTGCATTTTCAAACAACTACAGATTCTTTTTTCTTGTTTTAATTCTCTTCTCTTTCTCTTGTTTATAACTTTTGCAACTCACACATTCATATACATGTACAAAAGGTGTAGTGGAAAGATTGCTGTTATTTCCTTTGTAGGTATGTGTATTTGCTAATGTGTTTGTGTGTCTATATTTTTTTGTGCTGTGAATGTTCATTTGTGCATTGAATGCAAATGCTAATTAATGTCAGGTTATGACTAGAAACCATATAAATGATTGTTGATTTTATTTCTTTTTATTTCTTCACTTTTTTATTTTATTTTATTTTATTTTTTTTTTTTTTTGCAATTTGTTAGATTTTTATTTATTTTGTTCTTTTTCTGCAAATGTGTCGTATTTTACAAAGACTTAATTAATTTTATTATGACTTTTTATATACACATAAATATTTTGTGTTGTAGAGTGTATATTATCCTTGTGATTCCGTGTGCAACGCAAAGATGAAATCAGACCCCAATATGTGTAGATGTCTGTCTGTCTATCCGTCTATCTGTTGTTAACACGCTCACATCCACAGTAATTGACAGAGCTCAATGAAATTTTGCCAGAATATTTATTATACTCCTGATAAGTTTCCTGTTTAAAACCTACAAAATCGATTCCATATATCAAAAGATATATTTCAATATCTGAGACAACATCTACGTTCCAGCGAAGAATGTTCTTTAACCAAAATAGAATCAGATATTTTCATATTATAAAGATATGTGAACTTCATTACCATTCCAAACGTTATCTGAAATCGGTTCAGTAGAAATTAGAAATTACAGCCAATTATATAACTAATTTTATGACTCTTTAACTGTTTATGACTCTTTAACTGTTCGTTTATGAATGCATGTATGAGCGTGTATTTACGAAATATAATGCATTTGTTGTGGAGGGTATTGAAGATTCGGCATCGCCGAATATAGCTTTTGTAATTGTTTTTTGTTTTCTTTCTTTTCAAACTTTTTCATAAATGTAAATTGTTTGTTAAAAATATAACATTAAGGATTATTGGGGTAAATTAAACTAAATCGAGTGTTTTATATTTCACAAAAAGTTATGAACAAATAACGTGTTATTCTTTCCGTTTTAAAGATGAAATTAATGCCAACTTATTTAAATCTGATATACAAGCATTAATAAGCGGTATTTTGACAATAGTTTTAAATTCAATTATAGATTATTAATGCTTCAAATCAAAATCTGAATCTATTTAATTGTTTCACTTTCTCTATCTGTTTGTTTGACACATTCTCGCACCTAGAACAGTTATCCAAATTCAATGAAATTTGCCAAAATTGTTTAGTATAGTCCTCAGAAGTTTTCCATCTTAAACTAGCTATATCGATTAATTTGTATGAAAGTTATAGAACGATATCTGACACAACCCAAAAATTTCTAAAAAGAACTTTTCTAATTTTTTCAACAAAAAGTAACTGGATTTAAACAAATATTATACCATAAGATACAGTTATGTATTCTTTATCATTGTAGAAACAAATCACTAAAACCAGATCAATAGAAAAAGTGATATATGCAAAATTTTGATACACCCGAAACTTTGTGTGCTGTATGTGTCATAATTTTTAAGATAAATTTCTGAAAATTTTCATATAAAAATATTTTGAAACGTAAATAAAACGTAGTTTTTTTGTACTGGGTTTATTATTTGACGTAGCTGTCATATAAGGCCCCTTTCCAGATTACAAAATTGTATTGTAACTATTCTTCTTAGGTCTAGTTCAATTTTAGTTCAGTTCTACTTCATTTTTAGTTCAGTTCTATTTCAGCTCCAGTTCAGTTCTAGTTTAGTTCTAATTCAGTTCTAATTCAGTTGTAGTTCAGTTCTAGTTCAGTTTTAGTTCAGTTCTAGTTCAGTTCAAGTCCAGTTCTAGTTCAGCTCTAGTTCAGTTCTAGTTCGGTTCTAGAATTAAAGTTTTAATATCATATTAAAAAGTTTATACAAAATAATTTTTTGATATAAAACTGAAAATTTACAAAATTAAAATTTTGCTATGGAATTGATATTTTAGTATATAAATTTTACCTTTAAATTTTGCATAATTTAATAATTAATGTTCTTTGTTTAATCATTAAGAGTTTTACAAATGCTTTGTAATCCATTACTTTTAACCTTAAACAAACAAAAATTAAGCTCTTTAAAAATAAACTCATCATTTTAATTTTATTATTTTTTGTTTTCTTTCTGTTTATTCAATTTCATTTATTTTCACATAAATTTATCTTCAAATCAAAAATTACACTTAATTTATTTTCTAACATTAAGTCAATATTAATTTAAAATGAATTTAATTACAAATAAAAGTGTATTAAAGAACTTAACAAATACAAATACACAAAATAACAAAGAAAAAAAAAAACAACACCCAAAAAAAATGTAAAAGAAAATTTCTTATTTAACACACACACACACCAAAATATGGGAAAAAAGGAAATTTCTTTCTGTATCCCTCTGCAAATAAGAATTTTAAATCAAATACAAGAAGCAAATGGATATTGATAATATTGAAGGGGTGGAGAAAGAAAAATTGAAATTGAAAATGAAGAAAATGAAATGAGGATGAGAGACGAAAAAAAAACGCACAATTAAAGCGTTAAGTACTTTTGTGGTATTGAACATTTAAATTGGTATTTGCCAAAACTGTTGAGTGCACATTTTCAATTTGCCATCATTATACTTAAGTCAAAATAAAGAGAGAGAGAGAGCAAAAAAAAGGAAAAAAGAATACTACTAATACCAATAAAGATACACATATGTACGTGTAATGGTAGGAGGGTGGGGTAAAAAGTTCAAGGGAGTTAGTACAGAAATGACAGAAATGAGTTATAGTGTAAATTTCAGACTTTGAATGAAATTGTAATTTAGTACAAGTTTGAAATTTTAGTTCAAAATTTAATATTTAACATAAAACACAAGTTTTTGTATGAAATTGAACAATTTGTTTTAATTTAGACTTAAACTTTAATACAAAATTTAAATTAAAATACATAATTGAAAAAATAAAATTTACTTGAAAAATTGATTTTAGTACTAAAATTAAATTTTAGAACAACATCCAAATTTAAAAAATACAATTTTGGTACAAAATTAAAATTTTTAGAAAAAATTTAATATGTCATTACAGCATTGAAATTTAACTTCGAAATCGTATTATTGTCAAATTTAAATTCAAATATAAATTAAAATTTTAGTATAAAATTGAAATTTTAGTACAAACAAAGACAAATGTTATGCTGTTCTCGAAGAACAAGAAACTGCTAATTAGGTTTGTAAGATTGAAGCCTTGAAAATAAGCTCTGTTCTCAATCGATAACATGATTCTATATATGATATAATACGGTGATAAACAGACTGTAGCCCAGTCGTTTATGATGTTACCGATTATTTCCACATGACACACAGTTCGGAGTTGCATTGCATCTGCCTCATTATCAGCGTACAAGTTTTCCATTCGTTCGGATAAGTTATCCTTACAATTAAGACCAAGCGAATACAACAAATTTAACAGAGACAGATAACCTGAGGTTAACTTCATTAAACTTAGGAAGGTAAAAATTAATATTTTTCTTCGCTGTGTGAATATCACTAAATATAATTTTGCACAGTTTACACTGTAACTACTTTTCGTTGTCCATTTAGATAACATCTTTAAGGTGCCCTCATTATAAACCTTTGAATCTGCCTTTTCATAAAGATTAATTTTATCCATTTAGTTGCTCAGTTTATTTCTAATAGTTTTATCTGGAAACATATCCAAACTGTTCTACATAAAATATGACAGACTCATAGGTCCTAAAGTCCTTAGATACAAAATGCTGAATTTATTTAGCCTTCGGTATAAAGACTACCTTGAGTCGTCCCCTAATCAAATCTGCTCCAATATGTTCGAATTATCTCATATTTTAGTAAGATTTGGAAATTTTCCATCCCACTCTCGTTTCTTAAAAACAAACAAGGAAGCATAAAAATATTTTTCTTTTCACACATATACACACACAGACAATCAAACAATCTACTGAATGGCAAACACACCCAAATCATTAACATGAAAAATAGAGGAAAATTGTATCAAGATGGTTGAAAGAAACCTAAAATGTATTTTTACTATTTCAGTTGCAACATTTGTGGAGTCTTTTTTTATTGAGTCAATAATTTTCTTTTTATTCCAACAACTACTTAAATTGTTTTTGGTCTTTATTATGAGTAAAGAAGATAACCAACCAATTCTTCAGACCGAAAATTTCTTGTAATGGAATTTGGTTTAATTGTGGTCGAAATTTGTTAGTATAATTCTTTTTAACCCAAAAAAAGTACTTAATATAATTTACAGTAATATAGAAAAAGGAAAGCGATGTCATAGATATATTTAAAAATTTATTGAGATGATTTAAACAACCACAAAAATTTAGAAAACCATAAATGATATTTGTAGAATTGGTGTTGGACTAACTTAATTGTAGTTCATTGAGTCGATATTGTTGATCTATTTGTAACCACTTACAAGTACAAATTTCAATGAGCAAACCAATCAACTAAGACAAATAGAGAGATAACAACAAAAAGGCAACAAAAACATTTTGATTTGAAATCCTTTTTGAGATGCATTCGACAAATTGACACACTGTCGAATAATGACATAAACACTGAAGACAAGATGGCATTGAATTTTATACGACAAATCTGTTAATGGTGCTCAGAAACTCTATTTTGACTGTACTACAGACAGTATTGCATTTGGAAAAATCATTGCAAACATAGATAAAAACAGCTTTTTTATACTCTCCACCATCACACGAGACATAGAGAGTATATTGACATTGTCATTTCGTGTGTAACGGAAGCGTCTAAGACAAAATGTAGGAAATATAAATGTTTAAGTATATATATTCTTACAGCAAATTAAAACATTAATCGATTTAAATATATCCATTTGTTCCGTTCGCCAGTCTGTCTGCCTGTCTTTCCTTGGTGCGCGCACTTTTTTATTAATGGTCGTAGGTCAATGAATTTTGACAAAATCGCAATTTAAAGCCTACGCAAATTGTTATTTTAAGTCATCAAAATCGTTAAATTACACAAAAGTTTGTCTTAGATAACCTCAAAATTATATACAAAGTGATAAATATGCAGTTATATTTACTTCATCACTGTGCTACAAATTATCGAAATCGGATCAGTTCAAAATATATAACACATTTTTGACCCCAACAAATAAAATTTGTTTTTATCAGTGTATGTAAATTATAAATGTGTTACGTTGTATGATTGTTACCACACATATATTGTTGTAATGTATTAAAGATTCGGCAAAGCAGAAAAAAGCATTCTTACTTGTTTGAGACTAATGAGACCAAAACAATTGATTTTCTTTTTAGGGCACAAGGCGATAATCTTTCACCATGAAATTTTCTATTTTCTTCAGGAAATTATCTTCACCTTAATTGAAAAATTATATATA
>PYHX02000158.1:11065695-11281441 GCA_004302925.2 Cochliomyia hominivorax | reverse complement strand
AAGGGTCTGCTGTATACATTTATAATATTGAATTGTCAATTGCAGTTAAAGTGTTAGTTTTTTTGCTAAATTTTGTTTTAGAAAAAATATATGAAAAAATAAATTTATTATAATTTGGAATAAAAAAAAAAAACATTTGTCTGTAATTTTGGTGTTATTGACATTTAACGAATTATAATTCTCTTTAATTTTAAACGGTTAATAAATTTAGTTGATTGTACAAATTAAATTATAAGTGTAAATGTTTATTGTTTAGGTTAACATTTGATTGTATTTTAATACCCCCAACTGTCATGTTTTGTTAATGAAGACGAAACCACTAAACTTTCAGTTTTAATTTTTAATTAATTTGAAATTCATATAATAATTAAAAAAAAAACATTTTATATTTTTAAGCAAACTTGTCTATCTTGGTAGAAATATCACATTGTTGTTCTCGTACCATCCAACCTATGGAGAACTTGAATTTTTTAATTTTTTGATTTTAACTTGAAATATAACCTCTATCAGAATTTAAAACAGAATGTAGTTCCAGAAACCCCAAATTGTTTTGTAATTGCTTTTTTCAAAACTCCAATAAAACCAATAAATCCCAATTTTGGATTTTTCATTACATTTTTGAGAATTTAAGAAAATACTTGTTATAAAAATCCTAAACTAAGAAACTTTCACTAAAATTATATATATTGCTATATTTTTTCTTTGAACCTAACTAACTTTCAGGGAGCTGTGTTTATACCATAGCTATCGCTGTAACCTAAACCACCATAAATGCTTAGGATATTAGGCGGTTGTGTTGTTGATTTAATATACAAGAAAAATATGTAATACCCTCTTTTAAGTAAATCAGAAACACTTTCTGTAGTTTTAAAAATCCCAAAAATTTTTATAATTGTATGATAATGACTTTTTTCAGACCCCTAATAAATGTGGAATCTATAGATCAAAAACCAATGAATCCCAACTTTGGAATTTTTCTTCGAATGGATGGGAATTGTGGAAAATCCTTTTAATAAATAATTTTAAAATACTTAAAATCAGAAACATACACTAAAGTAAAAAAATAAATCATAGAAACTTACAATGACTCTAAGACCATTGGAAATGCTCTCAAAAAACGCTATACAAAATGCACATAAAAAGTACACCTTGTTATGTAATACCGCAGACATGGTTTTAGCAAATCTATGCTGTAACGCACATATTCCAAGTGTAGTGTAAAGTTCATAAAAGCCAAACACTAAAATTTTGAATCACAAGATCTATATTTTCTGAAAGGCTTCGATGCCTCGCCTTTGAAGCTTGAGGTACTATACGTTCATAGGGATCAATGTAAGGGGCACAACAATTTGCCGATTCAGCATCCCTTTTTAAGGCATTTAAGGTCCGTCTACATGACTGCTACAGATAACAAGTTTCGAAGTATCTTAATGACACTTCTTACCGATTATCTTTTTTTCAAAAAATAAAACCTTTCAAAATTATTGAAGATCAGTCCCAGATAAGGAATATTTAACATTACGTTAAGGTGCATTATAATATTGTTATTCTAATAATATTTTATATATTTAAGTTTAGATAACAATATGATATTGTACTAATTTTTCCAGAATCGGTCTATACCATCCCAATGTTTTCATATAAAATTAATCTCTCAATTTTTAAATTAAAAATAAATTTAAATACAAGAATAATTCATAAAAACTACAAGGGTCGGTCCATCTTTTTAATATTTGCTTCATGATATAGTAGGTATAAACCGGTTTTATACTTTTAATTTTTTCAATATTTGTTTAACCCATACTTAGCCAACCTTCTTTATACAAATCCCCCCCAAAATCAGCGATGCTCACAAGCGAAGCTTTCAAAACCTTTTCAACCCAAATAACAAAACTTTTCTATAAAGTTTCAACATCATTCAAACAATAAGAACGGACTTAATTAAATAAATAAAGCAATAATGACATAAGTAGTCATCATTAACACCCTTTTCACAGAATATGATTTCAACAAAATTGTCTTTATTACCCAATTGTTCATAACACTTAAGTTACCCAATAAAGTTTATTAAATGTAACAAAACATTTCGTATGAAACATCTCTTCATTTTGTTTTCAACTCATACTAATTTTATCCAACTTGTCGCTAACTAATAAACAGTTATATTAAGTATCATCAACAAAATAGTGTTAGTGATTATATCACTCTCTATAGAGAATCTCTTCTAAACAATTCCTGCAGGATATGGCACAACATAAAACTTTCTCCAACATTTAAGCCAAAAGACAATTGTTCCATTAACATTAATTTCTATTTCGCAGACATAAATTTTAGTCTTCACATGAAAGACTGTTTACAAATAACTAGAAATTGCAATTCAACCTCGAGCTTTCCCTGGAAACCTATTTCTAAATGTCTACACATACATATATATGTATTACATACGTGTGTGTGAATATGACATTTTGTTGTATAATGAGGAATCATCATCATCAAAGTTTTGTAAGTGAATGTATTTGTGACTTTGTGTAGACATTAAAATTGGAAACTAAATAGAAATAATGGAGAGAATGAATTAGAATATGACAGTCAATCTTTTAAATTTCACTTTTATAGCGGTATTTTGAATATCTCACATAAACAATTATGTTTAAAATTTGTGTGTGATTGTATGTAATATTATGGAATTTGTTCACAGGTGAAATATTGTTGGTGTGAATGATTTTCAGTAGAATTTTAGAGAACGGATAAAGGCGAAGTATAGTTCATATATTTAAAATGTATGTTTTTAATTAAAACCTTTATTGGGCTCCTTTTTTGGACCCTGAGCGCCAGGTGAATAATATGGGACTAAATTTTTTCCAATTTTATAAGATCGGCAATATAATCATCAATCATAAATCAACTACTTGGATTATACTATTAGTTTCACTGGGAGCAATATCTCAGCCAACTTTCAGGAAGCATTATTGAGACCTTAGCAATAACTATAACCTTCACCACCTTAAGTGCTTGAGGTATTTAGGGGTTGTGTTGTTGTTTTTAATATACAGAAAAAGTGGTCCCATCTTCAAGTATAATATTCAATTTGAATCATTTCCTGAGTCGATTTTCACTCTACTTTTTTATACCAAAAATACCCAAAATCTCAACCCGTGAAAATCATGTATACAAATTTGTTTCTTTTTCATTGGAGTAATCGCCCTGTTATTATAAATGATCATCCGGCAGAAAGTCGTCAAGGATAATTTAAAAATGATTTCAGCTTAACGATTTGAGAACATAAAATTAATTTTTTTTAATATTGACCAATTTTCGATAGAGTGAGTGGGCAGATCTTTGCCCCAATTTCAACCATATTTAGTTTACACACATACTACTTAAGATTTCTTTATAAAGCTGTAATAAATGACAAATTTAGAAGAATAAAGGATACAAAAATGTAAAAAAAAGAAATTATTTAAATTAAAGTTTTTTTTGCCTCAATTCAGAAATGATTCTTTTTAGCGAATTTTTACCCGAAGGTCAAATTTGAAGGGTTAACAACTACGTTCCTTATCAGAAAGGGTATTGAAATCCTCCTCAACTTTAAAAAACTTGATTCTGTCTAACTGTATATTATGAATTTCAAAAATTTTAGTCTTTTTAATGAAAAGTTTTAATGGGCAGAATACTCCTGTCCATAATTTGCTCATAATTTTCCAGTGACACATACATAACGTATATTATTTGAATTATATTCTTTTTTAATTGTTCAACTTTTTTGTGAAAATTTTAAATAGTTGATCTCCTTTGTAGGAAAAGGAAAAAATTGGTACTGTGATAGCACAGCCGGCTATAGATTGTTAATTGTTAATCTTTGAAAATCTATTTACATATACAATTCTAAATATATTCAGACTAGATGCTATAAGTTAAATATATTCAGGATAATATATTTTGAGAGTGATTTTTACACCCTCAAGTGGTGAAGAGGGTATATTAACTTTGTCGTTCCATATCTAACGCTAAGAAAGGACCTTCTCTAACCCCATAATGTATACATATTCTTGCATCAAATCATAATCTGAGTCGTTTTTGCTATCTTTGTCTGTCTGTTATTGTCACTCTTAAACTTCAATAATAAACAGAGCTCAACGAAATTTGGTACGAGTATTTGTTATAGTCCTTAAAAATTTTCTGTTAAAATCAGCAAAATCGCTGTAGTATATTAAGAGATATAGAACGACATCTGAAGCAACCTCAAAATTCAAGCAACAAACTTTCGTAAAATTGTCAATTGTTAACCGACAAATTTAAATGAAATTTCGCCATAATATTAAGCAACATGTGCTTTATTACCAATAATTTTAGTAATAGAGCGAAAATCGGTTTAGTAGCAAAAAGTTATAACCGAAAATATGACGAATATTATGACTCTCTAAATACTACAGTGTTATTTTTAAGAAAATCTTTTATATATTGTATACGTCTGTGAGTGTATTTGTGAGTGTGTAAGTTCTAAACATAAAGTATTTACTTCACACACATTTGTGTTGGAGGGTATTGAAGAGACGGCGTAGCCGAATATAGAATTCTTATTTGTTTTTATTATTACAAAAACAAAATTCAAAAATATGGTTTCTCAAAAATTCTGATTAAATTTGATCCGTTTCCAATAAATTTTATAAATTATTTCAAAAAATCTCAAATTACAAAATTCGTACAATTGAAACCAAAATATCTTATATAAAATACAGAATACAAATAAAATTATATTAAATATGAGAAACTTTTTCACTTCTATTTCTATAATTTATTAAGAGAAAGTTGTACTCCACAACTAAATTTCACCTACAAAATAAAAGGATTCATAAAAATATATATTTTCATATAATAATACAACCATATAAATACACCTTTTATTCTTTTTCTTACTCTTTTCCATTTTCATCCTTTTTTTTTTTTTTTTGTTCAATTACATATTGTTTTGTTTGGAATTGTAACTGTAAGTGCATATGTGTGTTTGAATGAGTGTATGAATGTGAACAGTAGAGGTAACTTTTACAATTGTAATTACAACAATTCGTAAGCGTCCAATGACTTTTTGCTCTAGTTGTAATTGTATGTATGAAAATTCATGTCAGTGTATGAGAGAATAGAAAAGAATAAAAAAGCAGTAGAAATAAATTTAATGTTAGTAGTAAGTGAAAGCACAATAGAAGCAACTCTTACCACTACAACTACAAAAAAAACACACATAAGCAATACTATTTATTATTGTGTAAATGTATGAATGAAGTATTTAATATTTGTAGTACATAATGTACCATGTTAGTTCCCATTTCATGTTCCTAATGTCTGTTTAGCTTTGTCTGTCTGCTGCCTGCCTACCTGCCATCCAACCAAACACCCAAAAAGCCATTCAGTCAGTTAGATAAAGCCTGTTAGTATTTTTAGTTGTTAATGTGTATGAGCGTATGAGTGAGTGTGTGTGTATTAAACAAATGTATGTTCCATTTTTGTATGACCAACTTAAAGTTTTTATTTCGATTTTTTTCACTTTAGTTAAAAACTGAGTGTGAACACACAGTTGGAGAGCATACAGTTGGTAATAAAAATAAGTATTTTTAGTACATAGAACTGAACTAGAACTGAATCAGAACTGAAATAGAAAACAATTAGAATTAAATTAGAACTGAACTGGAAATGAACTAGAACTGAACCAGAACTGAACTAGATATGAACTAGAACTGAACTAGGACTGATCTAGAAATGAACTAGAACTAAACTAAAACTGAACTAGAACTGATTTAGAATTGAACTAAAATTTTATGTCAAAATCAAAATTTTGCTATAAAATGTAAATTTTAGCTTAAAATTGATATCTCTTTATAAAATATCAATATTAAGCCCTTTTCTAGTCACCACGTGTAACCCACATATGTATTCAGATTGATGTTTTAAAATGACCGAGTTTTAGTTGCTGTTTTAGTTTTTGTTCTTTTCTTTTTCTCCTTCTGTTTTTTGTTTTTGCCTTCTCCAACAGACTTCGATATTTTTTCCTGTTTCTCACATTCATTTCAACCTTTTTCACAGTTTTATTTCACACAAAAGCTTTCAATTTTTATTGCATCTCTACAATAGAACAACAATAAATACAACAATAACAAAAACTCGCAGAACAAATAGAAAGTGAAACAAAAACAAAACTCTAAGCAAGGTTTTAGTTTCTTTAGCACTTATACACACACATAGTCATATACACGAATACAAATAAGTTTTATATGCATAAATAAAATATTCATTCATATATATTTGTATGTGTGAGTGTTTGATGCTACAAATGTATTTCATACATACATATGTAGAATATATTATAATGACTTTAACAAAATGGTTCGTTCATTTAGTTCAATTGTTGAAATATTTTTCCGGTGTTTTAGTGCATTTTCAAACAACTACAGATTCTTTTTTCTTGTTTTAATTCTCTTCTCTTTCTCTTGTTTATAACTTTTGCAACTCACACATTCATATACATGTAGAAAAGGTGTAGAGGAAACATTGCTGTTATTTCCTTTATAGGTATGTATGTATATTTGCTAATGTGTTTGTGTGTCTATATTTGTTTGTGCTGTGAATGTTCATTTGTGCATTGAATGCAAATGCTAATTAATGTCAGGTTATGACTAGAAACCATATAAATGATTGTTGATTTTATTTCTTTTTTATTTCTTCACTTTTTTATTTTATTTTATTTTATTTTTTTTTTTTTTTTGCAATTTGTTAGATTTTTATTTATTTTGTTCTTTTTCTGCAAATGTGTCGTATTTTACAAAGACTTAATTAATTTTATTATGACTTTTTATATATACATAAAAATTTTGTGTTGTAGAGTGTATATTATCCTTGTGATTCCGTGTGCAACGCAAAGATGAAATCAGACCCCAATATGTCTATCCGTCTATTTGTTGTTGACACGCTCACATTCACAGTAATTGACAGAGCTCAATGAAATTTTGCCAGAATATTTATTATAGTCCTGAAAAGTTTCCTGTTTAAAACCTACAAAATCGATTCCATATATCAAAAGATATATTTCAATATCTGAAACAACATCTACGTTCCAGCGAAGAATGTTCTTTAACCAAAATAGAATCAGATATTGTCATATTATAAAGATATGTGAACTTCGTTACCATTCCAAACGTTATCTGAAATCGGTTCAGTAGAAAATTAGAAATTACAGCCAATTATATAACTAATTTTATGACTCTTTAACTGTTTATGACTCTTTAACTGTTCGTTTATGAATGCATGTATGAGCGTGTATGTACGAAATATAATGCATTTGTTGTGGAGGGTATTGAAGATTCGGCATCATCGAATATAGCTTTTGTAATTGGTTTTGTTTTCTTTCTTTTCAAACTTTTTCATAAATGTAAATTGTTTGTTAAAAATATAACATTAAGGATTATTGGGGTAATTAAACTAAATCGAGTGTTTATATTTCACAAAAAGGTATGAACAAATAAAGTGTTATTCTTTTCTTATTTAAATCTGATATAAAAGCATTAATAAGCGGTATTTTGACAATAGTTTTAAATTCAATTATAGATTATAAATGCTTCAAATCAAAATCTGAGTCTATTTAATTATGTCCTTCTCTCTGTCTGTTTATTTGACACATTCTCGCACCTAGAACAGTTATCCAAATTCAATGAAATTTGCAAAAAATGTTTAATATAGTCTTCAGAAGTTTTCCATCTTAAACTAGCTATATCGATTAATTTGTATGAAAGTTACAGAACGATATCTGACACAACCCCAAAATTTCTAAAAAGAACTTTTCTAATTTTTTCAACAAAAAGTAACTGGATTTAAACAAATATTATACCATAAGATACAGTTATGTATTCTTTATCATTGCAGAAACAAATCATTAAAACGAGATCAATAGAAAAAGTGATATATGCAAAATTTTGATACACCCGAAACTTTGTTTGCTGTATGTGTCATAATTTTTAAGATAAATTTCTGAAAATTTTCATATATAAATATTTTGAAACGTAAAAAAAACCTAGTTTTTTTTGTACTGGGTTTATTATTTGACGTAGCTGTCATGTAAGGCCCCTTTCCAGATTACAAAATTGTATTGTAACTATTCTTCTTAGGTCTAGTTCAATTTTAGTTCAGTTCTACTTCATTTTTAGTTCAGTTCTATTTCAGCTCCAGTTCAGTTCTAGTTTAGTTCTAATTCAGTTGTAGTTCAGTTCTAGTTCAGTTTTAGTTCAGTTCTAGTTCAGTTCAAGTCCAGTTGTAGTTCAGCTCTAGTTCAGTTCTAGTTCAGTTCTAGTTCGGTTCTAGAATTAAAGTTTTAATATAATATTAAAAAGTTTATACAAAATAATTTTTTGATATAAAACTGAAAATTTACAAAATTAAAATTTTGCTATGGAATTGATATTTTAGTATATAAATTTTAATTTTAAATTTTGCATAATTTAATAATTAATGTTCTTTGTTTAATCATTAAGAGTTTTACAAATGCTTTGTAATCCATTACTTTTAACCTTAAACAAACAAAAATTAAGCTCTTTAAAAATAAACTCATCATTTTAATTTTATAATTTTTTGTTTTCTTTCTGTTTATTCAATTTCATTTATTTTCACATAAATTTATCTTCAAATCAAAAATTACACTTAATTTATTTTCTAACATTAAGTCAATATTAATTTAAAATGAATTTAATTACAAATAAAAGTGTATTAAAGAACTTAACAAATACAAATACACAAAATAACAAAGAAAAAAAAAAACAACACCCAAAAAAATGTAAAAGAAAATTTCTTATTTAACACACACACACACCAAAATATGGGAAAAAAGGAAATTTCTTTCTGTATCCCTCTGCAAATAAGAATTTTAAATCAAATACAAGAAGCAAATGGAAATTGATAATATTGAAGGGGTGGAGAAAGAAAAATTGAAATTGAAAATGAAGAAAATGAAATGAGGATGAGAGACGAAAAAAAAAACGCACAATTAAAGCGTTAAGTACTTTTGTGGTATTGAACATTTAAATTGGTATTTGCCAAAACTGTTGAGTGCACATTTTCAATTTGCCATCATTATACTTAAGTCAAAATAAAAGAAAGAGAGCAAATAAAAAAAAAGAGAATACTACTAATACCAATAAAGATACACATATGTACGTGTAATGGTAGGAGGGTGGGGTAAAAATTTCAAGGGAGTTAGTACAGAAATGACAGAAATGAGTTATAGTGTAAATTTCAGACTTTGAATGAAATTGTAATTTAGTACAAGTTTGAAATTTTAGTTCAAAATTTAATATTTAACATAAAACACAAGTTTTTGTATAAAACTGAACAATTTTTTTTTATTTAGACTTAAACTTTAATACAAAATTTAAATTAAAGTACATAATTGAAAGAAAAATATTTACTTGAAAAATTGATTTTAGTACTAAAATTAAATTTTAGTATAACATTCAAATTTAAAAAATTATAATTTTGGTACAAAATTTAATTTTTTAGAAAAAAATTTAATATGTCATTACAGCATTGAAATTTATCTTCGAAATCGTATTATTGTCAAATTTAAATTCAAATATAAATTAAAATTTTAGTATAAAATCGAAAATTTTAGTATAAAATTGAAATTTTAGTACAAATAAAGACAAATGTTATGCTGTTGACGAAGAACAAGAAACTGCTAATTAGGTTTGTAAGATTGACTCCTTGAAAATACACTCTGTTTTCAGTCGATAGCATGATTCTATATATTTGATATAATACGGTGATAAACAGACTGTAGCCCAGTCGTTTACGATGTTACCAATTATTTCCATATTACACACAGTTCGGAGTTACATTGCATCTGCCTCATTAACAGCGTACAAGTTTTCCATTCGATCGGATAAGTTATCCTTACAATTAAGTCCAAGCGAATACAACAAATTTAGCAGAGACAGATAACCTGAGGTTAACTCCATTAAACTTAGGATGGTTAAAAGTTAATATTTTTCTTCTCTGAAAAATATTAACTCTAAATTTAATTTTGCACAGTTTACACTGTAACTACTTGTCGTTGTCCATTTAGATAACATCTTAAAGAGGGATTCAAAATGCCCAATAAGGAATGAAAGAACTTACCGGTAGGCAAAAGCTTAAAACCTTCATCATAGGAACACAGAATTTTATCCAATTCAAGTAGCCAAAAAAGTGGCGAAATGACACTTACTTGAGGAGTTACCCTCATTATAAATCTTTGAATCTGCCTTTTAATAAAGATTAATTTTATCCATTTAGTTGCTCAGTTTATTTCTAATAGTTTTATCTGGAAACATATCCAAACTGTTCTACATAAAAGATGACAGATTCATAGGTCTAAAGTTCTTAGATACAAAATGCTGAATTTATTTAGCCTTCGGTATAAAGACTACCTTGAGTCGTCCCCTAATCAAATCTGCTCCAATATGCTCGAATTATCTCATATTTTAGTAAGATTTTGAAATTTTTCATCCCACTCTCGTTTCTTACAAACAAACAAGGAAGCATAAAAATAATTTTCTTTTTCACATATACACACACACAGACAATCAAACAATCTACTGAATGGCAAACACACCCAAATCATTAACATGAAAAATAGAGGAAAATTGTTTCAAGATGGTTGAAAGAAACCTAAAATGTATTTTTACTATTTCAGTTGCAACATTTGTGGAGTCTTTTTTTATTGAGTCAATAATTTTCTTTTATTCCAACAACTACTTAAATTGTTTTTGGTCTTTATTATGAGTAATGAAGATAACCAACCAATTCTTCAGACCGAAAATTTCTTGTAATAGAATTTGGTATAATTGTGGTCGAAATTTTGTAAGTATTATCTTTTTAACCCAAAAAAAGTACTTAATATAATTTACAGTTATATAGAAAAAGAAAGCGATGTGATAGATATATTTAAAAATTTATTGAGATGAGTAAAACAACCACAAAAATTTAGAAAACCATAAATGATATTTGTTGAATTGGTGTTGGACTAACTTAATTTGTAGTTCATTGAGTCGATATTGTTGATCTATTTGTAACCACTTACAAGTACAAATTTCAATGAGTAAACCAATCAACTAAGACAAACAGAGAGATAACAACAAAAAAGCAACAAAAATATTTAGATTTGAAATCCTTTTTTGAGAGGCATCACAAAACACATTGACACACTGTCGGATAATGACATAAACACTGAAGACAAGATGGCATTGAATTTTATACGACAAATCTGTTAATGGTGCTCAGAAACTCTATTTTGACTGTACTACAGACAGTTTTGCATGGAAAAATCAGTACAAACATAGATAAAAACAGCTTTTTTATACCCTCCACCATCACACGAAGCATAGAGGGTATATTGACATTGTCATTTCGTGTGTAACGCAATTTAAAGCCTACGAAAATTGTTATTTTAAGTCATTAAAATCGTTAAATTACACTAAAGTTCATTTCATCACTGTGCTACAAACGATCGAAATCGGATCAGTATAAAATATATACACATTTTTTGACTCCTCAAAATAAAATTTTGTCTTAAACAGTGTATGTGTTAGTATGTTTATAACATATATATTAAAGTATATATGTGTGACTTTGTATGATTGTTATCACACATATGTTGTTGGAGGGCATTAAAGATTCGGCAAAGCAAAATATAGCCACAACAATTGATTCTCTTTATAGGGCAAAAGGCGATAATCTTTCACCATGAAAATGTGAAATTTTCTACTTTTTCAGAAAATTATCTTCACCTTAATTGAAAAATTAAAAAATTATATATAATTCTCTCTCAAATAAAAATACAGAACCTCTGTATGTTTTTCCAGTATTACAAACAGATTCTACTTCCCTATTTTTATATAATTGATGTTAACCAACACAAATAACTGGTTTTGTTTCACGATCCCCATTGTCAGTGGTAAAATCAATTATATATAAAATTCGACCATTATAATCTGTTACATAACTACTCAATAGTTAAATCAACAAGAAAAAAGCTGAAAAACAAACACTTAAAACTTTTGCAAATTTGACTGACAAGTAGAAAATCAAATTATTTAAATATCATTTTACAATTAACGTTTTTTCTTGCGCATCACTAAAATGCAATTTTAAATCACTAGTTAACTATAAACAAATGATGGCTCACAATTCGCAGACATACACAAATAGAAAATAATTATATATATACTTTCTGTTGTTAAAAACCTTTACATGCAAATTACTATTGATTATTCTCTCATCCATATACAGACACACTAAAAATAGTTTATATTTCCGTTTGTATTAATATTTACTCTTACTCTTCTTTCACCATTTAATGATCACATAACACATACTCACATACACATATACTTATGCAATTTCCCATGTGTCCTTATTTCAATACAGCAAGAACTTTTATATATAAAATATAACAACATCTGTATAAAATTGTACTCAATCATCTTTGATTCATTCCTTCTTGCTCTTGTTCTCGTTAATGTTGTTGCTGTTGTTTTTGGTTTAAAAATCAACAACATTCTCATTATCATTCAGTCATCTTTGTCATGTTTACTTTGCCATCAGCCACAATTACTCTGAAGTCAAAATCGAAATTCTAAAATCATTAAATGCTTTTTAAAAAATGGTCAAAAATGAAAGAGGAACAAAAAGAAGATGAATATATAGTGGAAATCCATATAACAAGACAAATATTGCAGTTATCTGTTTAACACAGATACATGTTTAACTTATTACTTGTATTTCAGTTTTATATTAATATTTCAATTTTATGTTAATATTTCAATTTTCTACTAAAATTTCTATTTTGTACTAAAATTTCAAATTTACACTTAAACTTCAATTCTGTATATATATCTAAATTTTGTACGAAAATTTGTATATTGTATTAAAATTTCAATTTTATACTAAAATTTAATTTTTGTACTAAAATTTCAATTATGTGCTAAAATTTCAATTTTGTACTAAAATTTCAATTTTGTACTAAAATTTAATTTTTGTACTAAAATGTCAAATTTATAATAAAATTTTAATTATATAGAAAATTTTCAATTTAATAGTAAATCTTCAGTTTTAGTATAAAATTTTCTTTTTATAGTATAATTTCAATTTTATACTAAAATTTCTGTTCTAAAATTATAATTTTTAAACTCTACACCACCGTTGGTGGTTGAGGTATTATGCGTTTGTGGGGATGTTTGTAACGGGCACTTTTAAGTGCACCATCCGAGAATCATTTCTTGAGTTGATTTAGCCTTGTCCGTCCGACCATCCGCTCGCTCGGCCGGCTATCCATGTGTAATTTTTGGCAAAGTACTGGTCGTAGTTTAAAACATATTTAAATGAAATTTAGCAGGTGCAATTATTTTGGCCTAAGAACGATGCCTATTGTTATTGGTTATGATCGGTTTATTATTTCATAAAGACTTTATAAAAATGTTTCCCTGAAATGGAGTTTTTAGCCGATAAAATTACTGAATATAAAATTAAACGCGGAACGGTCCAATATTTCTTATAGGTACAGAACAACTAACCTTCCAAATGTTTGCTTTGAATCACATATATATTTAAGTATCTTAATAATATTTAGTAAAATTAAGATAAAAATAATCCAAACCGCTGCGCGTAATTGTACGAGGGTCAGCCTATAATTTCCATATTACCCTACGGAAAAAATCCTTTTATAACACATTAATGTCGAACAAATTTAAGTGTCAAAATAATCTATTGCACACATAAGCATAAATAAGAAAAGCAAATTTTACGAGGGCCGTTTATTAGTTTTTCATAGCAAGCACTTACAATCAACAATGTGGTGTTGTGTATAACTTAGACGGGCTTGAACAACTATAACATTTTTATATGTTTTATAATTTAATTGGAACTGTATCTGATAAAATTTGTAGATCTTGGACTGATCTCTACAAATAAATTTTTGTCACTGATTTTACTTAGCTATGATTACTTTATTATGTGATAGAATTTTTGGGATTTTTCTATGGGCTTAAGCCCAGAACAAATCCATTTTAAAATTACACTTGTTACAACATAATTTCCAATAAAATTGAATGTCCAACCAAAACTAAAATTCCAAGTGATGAATGTGTGTGGTTGTGAAAATGCTGATAAAATAATATTTATGATTTCATGTGTAAACAAATTTGTACATTTGTAAACATAAAGAATACAAACGAACAAACATGTAAACAAATTTGTATAAATCATAGAAAATATATTCTCTGCGCCCATATCTACATTCATTCCTCTACACACATATATAGTGTCATTAATTTTTGGTAAATGTATTTGTATATACCATATGAAAAAGGAGGAAAACAAGAAGAAAAAAAAGAGAATGAAATACAAACAAACAGATTATAAACTACAACTCATACATTTAGTGAGCAACAGGATTATTTATTATTATGATTTTGTTTTTATTGCTCAACTCGTCCATTTCAACAGGATGCCAATCGTAATTGGTTTGTTGATATTTAATGTGTTCAACGGATGTGGCATAATGAAAGCATAAAATACAAAATTTACACACACACACACATACTCATATACAAATATATTTATGTTCATTCATTCATATATTCCGCCATATTTTCATTTATTTAGTCACTGAGAGCAAAAGGATAGAATTTTATAAAGAGCGCTTACACACACTATTTAACAAATATGGTCATGATTAAATATACAAAAATAGACATAGTGACATTATGTGCACACATACACACACAGCTATGTGTTTGTTTACATATGCATATGTATCGATTAAAATACAATCATGATTATCTGTCTGTATAAGAGTTTCTTGCCATATGATGATGGGTAAAATTATGTTTGTACTTTGATATGTTTAGTTTAAATTTTGAACACATGTTAACTAGAAGAAGAGTTTTGATTTGTATTGAATTAAAATATATTTTTATTATTTTGGAACTATCAAATTTTTATTCTTTAGTTATGAACATTTTCCCTTTCTAAAAATTAAATATAATTTGAGTATCAGCGACTTAATGCATTTAAACATCTAAAACATTATTCTTTGAGGAGTGTGATAAATTCTTAACACACGTTATTCATTAAATCTTGTAACTCCAGTAGATATTTTTTCTTTTCAACAAGTTCAGAATGCAACAAAACCCAACTTGGCTCAACAAAAAGTGTTGCAAGCATTGAAAGATCTGCCATCAAACTGTATCCAACGTTATTAATGTTACAGGGAGAACTTGTTCGTTGATAGAAAATCTGGTGCTTTTTCTTGCATGGAATAGTTCATATAATATAAATATAATGGATGACGAAACGATTTTTCCCAACTTAATGGTAAAAAAATAGTCGATGAAATACTGATAAAAAATTTTTGACCCAAATGCTGTCAAAATTTCCCAAAAAAGTTTTTGGTATGGCGAGACATATGCAGTTGCTGTAAAAGAAGCCAATAATTTCTTACAACGGACTCCATAAATACCAAAATTTATCTCAGGGAATCTTTAAAATTTGATGCCAGAGCTTTGAATGCTTGGTCAACTTTTGGGTTTTATTTAAAATATTTTATTTTTTTAGGACGTATCCTTTAGCAGTCAAAGGATTTTAATCAGGTTAACAATAAAATATTTTTTTGACATTAAATGTAATAACTGACATGTTTTGTAAAGGTCACTTGATAAAAATTCAAATAAGACTCGGGCTAAAAGTTTTATTAAAAAATCTAATTTTTTTGTGGTCATAAAATTATTAACACAATTTTGGTCTAATAGTTTTGTTGTAACTGAATCCTTATTAACAACAATATATTCCTGCACATTTCTAAACATATTATTGTTAATTTCACTAAAAATAACAGCAACAAATTTTTGTAAACATAGAATAAATTTATCAATTCAACGGGGAGAATAATCACAATACAAATTTGCCTCAAAAATAGTTGTGTTGCAATGACCATATTGTAAACATCGCTTTTCCCTGCAAATAGAGTCCTTTTCCAAAAAAAATTAGACCTCTCTAATTGCTAATAAAATTTTCTATAGAGACTTTAGAAAATTCATCATACCCAAATGCACACTCACCATTACATTTTGTGTACATGAATATATATTTTTGTTTATAAATAAGTATAAGTACATGTTTTGGAATAAATTTTATAAGTGCTTGTTTCGGCTTGTTGTACATATTTTACAAATACAAACATAAATATCAGCCCATATTTACAAAAATTTTGCTGACTTTATACAAATTTCCCAGCAGTATTTATCCATTCGACATTGTAAACTGGGACTCGTTTAATCAATTTTCTAAGCTTGCGATTGTTCCTTTTTAAAATTGGTATTGGTATTATTGCATGCAATAAATGACAACGAAAGCATTTGGTTGTGCCATATAACTGTATATATAGGAAATTTGTTTATCTATTCTGGGTTTTTTGACGCCTGAAAACTGATGGGCAAATTTGTAAGTTTTTTCTGTATATCATATTACATATACATTTATATTTTGTTATATGTTTATGAGAATTATTTTTAATTTTTGTCCTTTTGACCACTTGAAAAAAAATTATAAAATTTTATGCAAATTTTCATGCAGATATGTTTATATGAGTATTTAAATGCGATTGTATATGTGTGATTGTAGAAGTATTAATATTTTTAACAATTATTTTATGCAAAAGCAATTTTCAATATTATTGTTGTTTAAATCATATTTATAGTTACTTTTTTATATTTATTGTATAGAACTAAAACTATATTCATAAACCGCTCATTTGTTGCAAGATCATCATAACTCGAAAATTCGCCTGTGCCGAATCTTAAATATTACTTGCAGACTATCGTGTGATAATGTATTCTGAAAATATATTATTAAAACCTTATTACGGGAAGGGGCCTTAACTAGGAGCTATTTCGAAATATGGACCTATATTCATAAAATAGTAACGTAAGCTCAAAACAGTTACAAAAATAACGTGATGATTTTCAATTGATTCATATATATTAAATCCTTTATCCCATCTTATAAGAAATACAGCAAAATATGGACTGATATTCGTCAAATTTGTAAAAATGATGACGATGCAGTTGCAGTTTGTACAATAATTACTCCGAATTTCATTAGAATTGGTACATAGTTAAGAGATAAAGTCAATGCCATATTCCGGGAAGTGACCGATATTGCTCAAATTGGTAACATATATTCCAAACAGTTTCAATAAAATGTATCTGTAAATAAAAGTTTTATAAGATCTAAACTGTTTTCAGGGAAGCGGCTTATATGGGAAATACAGCAAAATATAGACCGATATTGGTCAAATTACAGTTAGAACGACTATTACCTTTATATAATTGTGTGATATTAAGAGTTTTATAAGCTTAGAGACCTTGGTCGAATAATGGTCACATTTTATTCTATTTCAATTAATAAAATTTTGATACATTTTTGTTCGCTGATGAAGTGCATGTAACTTTATGTTACGGATAAATTTTGTTTGAATCTAGTTGGTCATCTCAGATATCGATCTATAAGTTTTCTTTATAGATCAATATATCTGATTTTAAATAGAACACTGCTCAGAACAACGAAAAACAATGAGGCTGAGTTTCATTGAATTCAGATATTTATTCTAGACAGACAGACGAACACAGTTAAATCGACTCATATTTTGATTTGATGCAAAAATATATACACTTTTTGGGGTCTAGGGTAATTCCTTTTAAGCGTTACACACGGAATGACAAAGTTAATATACCCTCATCACCGCTTATGGTAGTGGAGGGTATAAAATTTATTTTATAGACTGAGATATTTTGGATAATAAACCATTCGTTCAGGATTTCGAAAAGAAATTGAAAATAAATAAAAATTAAATTTTGAGTTATGTCTATCTTGCTGCAAATAAAATAATTTTTTTTTATTTTGTTCGACATTTATGAAAAAATTTAATAATGCATGAATTTATTATTTTTTCTTTTTAATATTAAAGTTATTGTTTTTTTATGTGGGGACAAAATTTAGTTTTATTATTGTAAATTTGCTTAATATGCAAAATACAAAAAAAAAAAAAAAAAAAAAAACATTACTAAATATTACTTTCATTTTTGCTGTAATAAAAATTATGAAAAAATAATTTCAAAATTTATGACTTATTGGAGTGTTAAATGTAGAAATATTTTTGTAAAAAAATCAGTTTATATTATGAAAAATAAAATATAATTTTTGCAAAATATTTTTATAAGAATAAGAAGAAATATTGTGTTCTAATATTTAATTGGGATGACGTTAATACAGTACTGATCCAAACAAAAGCAAATTTTTTTATTTTACTAGATCAATGAAAAATATTTTCATTATGTATTAAAGTATCTTGGATTAATTATGACATAAAAATAAACTTAACTCTAAAAAACGTTGTTCGAAACATTAGCAACTTGCATTGTTTAATTGACTGCAAAAAAGCTGATCACAACAATAATAAAAAAACTATAAAATTTCATTATGATTTATACAGAATAAATAAAAATTATAATATTAAACTATGCTGAATCTATAATACCCTCCACCAAATGTATATTTGCATGAAGTTTCAAGAACTTTTAGATTGACGCTTAAACAATTACATACCTTTCATACTTAAACTCTGAAAACAAATGTCTTATATATAAAGAGAAATTGGGATTTCTAAAATTTGATCAATTTTTTGCTTAATTTGATTTCATTTGGTTTTGAAGATCCTTTAAAAATAATGAGTTGCATTTAGCTATTAATTGAACTAACATTTATTTTAATCTAATAACTTTTTAATTGAAAAAAGTTTTCTGTCTGATTTTTGAGACTGTCTCTATAACTTTTTTATTTCAGACAGATCTTGTTAGTTCTTTTATAATGTTCTACTTGCTGCAAAATAATAATAATAATAATAATAAATAATAATAATAAATAAAATAAGTTATACTAAACATCTAGTCGGTACCTAATATCCATAAAGCAGATTTGAGTTATTTTTCATCATAAAAAGGTTTAAGTTGAACAATTGATCCCGAATATATCTTCCAAATCACTTGAGTATTTTTAATTTAATAGCTTTGGGACATATAAATAAAATAAAATTAACATTGATGACTTCGAAAAACTTTTGAAAGAACAGACATGAAAGATTATCCTAAAGTGAAAAAAAAATATTTCATTTAAAAATGCAATAAATAAGCTTTAATTACAGATAAGTGTTTTGCAGATAAGCGTTTATAGGAATAATAGTAAGGAAGCTGCGTGTTACCTTAAAAGAGAACTGTTTTAAGACAGAGAAAGAGAAAACCTGTTTTCAGACAGTGGATTAATATATTTGTACAAATCTAAATCGAGGTTTTTTTAGAGGAATTGTAGCTTTTCACATGTTGCTCTATGTTGTGTGAAAATTTTTGTTTCGATGGGTGATTCAGTACGACGTTGGCACGTAACAACCACTCAAATTGATCAAAGATTATTTATCAGCTAATGGAATTTAATTTTGGGAATGTCAACAGCAGTAGTGTCATAGAGAACCTGTTCAAGATTATAGAACGGAGAATACGAGCATCTAAAACAAACTGCAACTTATGAGGTATCCAATATTAGGGTTAGAAGATATTCCAAAATTTATTCTGAACAATATTATACAAACTTTGTCAAAAAAGTTCACGAAAATCGTAAGAAATAAACGATATTATTATGTCCTTCAAATGATAAAACGTATACGTAATGTCAAAATATTATATTAAAATATTAATTATACGCAGCAGTAATGGTCGCAAAACTTTTTTAATATCATGCACCACCATAAGTTGATACGATTGTCATTCTGTTTACAACGCAAATAAGGAATCACAGTAAACCGACAAAATCGGTTTAGTGGAGAAAAAGTTATAAAACGTTTTGTCTCACATATCGATCGATATGTGTTTGATAAAACTGACAATTTTGAACTTATTAAATTTCGAAAACTGATATTGTATGCATAAAAATATTGTATTTTTTTAGAAATGGGACATGAAAATGGAATATTTTTAATATTACTTATCCTTGAACCTTTTAAAATAATTTCTTAAAGTTTGGGGCGTGAGAAAATTTTAATTACAAAATGAAAAACTCTTACAAAATTTTTACCAATAGAGAATAATTCCTTAAATTTGGGACAGCAATAATTTGCAACAAAATCATTTATATAAAGAAATGTTCGGGTAGGACACGTAGAAGAAAAATCCCCCTTTAATACGATATTTTAAATATTGCTTTTCTCTGAAGCTGCTAACAATAGCAGAATATCAAAGGCTTTAATCTGAATCGCTGAAAATGGCTTAAAATAAATATCTCTGCCATTTAAAGTTAATATTGTGTAATATTTATACCTGCAGTTTTTCCCAGTTTGTCGGTGGTGAATCTATTAGAATTACTTTCAAAATGATTTCTTTTTCAACGTGGCCAACTTTGGGAGACTTTTGAAATAATATAAAACTTTGTTTAGATTTCTTTATTAGTTCAAAATGTATGAAATTAAACAAAATAATTTTTTGAATCCAAATAGTGTGTTAAAAATATTCTTAAGGAAAAACAAATAACATTAAAAAAATCTTATATAATTCTACTTATAAAATTTTAACATAAACATTTGTTTTTTATTTTCTTAAAAAATAGTACGAAATCAACTTGATTTAACTTTTGTAACAAATTCTAATTGAGATTTATGATAAATAGAATAATTTGCAAATAAAACAAAAAACGGAAACGAACAATGAAAAATCCTTGTGTCCTATTTAAATTGCCCCCTGTTAAATCGCAGCAAACAAAAATAGTAAACAGCAATAGATAAAACCACAAAAAAAAAAAAAAAACACAAACTAAAGCATAAACTCATACAAATGCACACAAACACATACACACATTCTTAAGCCAAATGCCAGATTAAACGGCTGCTTTAGTTTATACTTTCTCTCTAACATTTTCTCCCTTTTGTTAACAAACAAACAAATGAGCAGCAGTTTTAGGAGGAAAAAATGATTCCTCGATATATGTATAAAAAAAGATGTGAGTATGTGTGTAACGTATAGACTCCAAAACAGCTGGGCCAATATATCTGAAAGTAAAATAGGGTATAAAAACTTCTGATAGGACCAGGGGAAGAACTGCTTTATCCATACAAAGGAAATATTGATTATCAAATATCCGAAGATCTGTAACAGCTCTGAAATTACGTCTCAGTCTCTTTTTCAAGGATCTTTTCTACCGGACAAAATGCAGTGCGGATAGGATCAAGGGAATGGATATTCTACATAGAAATCAAATACTGATTATCTAATATCTAAAGAGCTATAACAGCGAGAATTTTCAAGTTTTCTCCCAATAACTTTTTTAATACATATCGTGATTTGTGAAATTTCATTCGAGATCTAAGACTGAAAAACCTTTTTGTGCAACAAAGCACACCGGGTAAAAGCTAGTAATAGAATATAAATTGAAAAAATCCTTAAAACTGTTGACTTTTAAGCTTCAAGTGCATTTTTTGGTTTTTAGCCTTATAAATAAACAAAAAAGAAACATTATAACGAACCAAATAAAAACAATGACTAAAGCTAAAACTTAAACTAAAAGCTAAAATAGTAGCAACAACAATAACTAACCATAACTAACGGGAAAACGATAAAAATGCTGTAATAATAGAAATAATAACAATAATGATGGCAACATTCGTTACTGCTGATGAGGACAAAATCGAAAAAATAAAGAAAAATGAAAAAAGAACTAAAATTTGTGAATATTTAAAATACAAAATTCAAACATTCTGTCCAACCAACAATAGAAATAGAAATGCTGGATATGATAATGCAAAGAAATCCTTTTGGTAAATAAAAGCAAAATAGAAAAAAAGAACTGAAATTTATTCAGCAGCAAAAAAAAAACTGAAAATTTTGCCTTGATATAAAATCAACATTGAATTGAAAATTCAGAAAACTAAACTAAATCCGTTTAGTTGTCTTTATTTTATTGTGGCTGGTGCTTTATTATGCTGCTGCTGCAGCATGTACTTACTCTCTCTTTGATGATGATGACGTTAACGATAACAATAATGATTATGATGATTATAATATTAACATCAGCTAATGTTGAAGTTAAGGGAGAATTTATTTAAGCCTTAAGCTAAATATTAGTTTGCCAAAAATACTAAAATTTTGTTTTTAGTAAAAGAATAATCCAAACATTTTATTTGAATAAAAGAAAAAGAACTTATAAAAATTTTATAGAAATGAAAGAATGGTGATATTAAATAAAACATTCATGAAATTTAAAATTGTTTCTGAAAATAAGTAATGACTTTTTTTGAACAATTTAAAATAATGTCTTATTGCGGTAGCTGAATGATGGCGCATGATTAATATTTATTACTTTTAACAATATTTAACATTTCACATACGCCATCAGTAAAAATAAATAAGAATGTTAGGCTATGCCTAATTTTCAATACCCTCCACAACAAATGACTAAGAGATAAAAAAGTTATATTTCTTACATATATATTATACGCACCTACACACTCACATATACACTTACAAACGCACAGAATATATAAATGTATTTCTTAATTAGTCATAAAATCAGTTAGATTTTGGCTTATAACTTTTTTTCTACTGAACCGATTTTTTTGGGTTTTGGTAGAGTAATGAGGCACATATTTTTCAATATTATGGTGGTTTATTTTGATTAGTTTTATTCTAATTTGTCTATTTACAATTGATAACTTAACGGAAGTTCTCCACTTCAATTAAAAGTTTTCTCAAATATCGGTCTATATCTCTTAACATACTGAACCGATTTTGCAGATTTTAAACACTAAACTTTTCGGGACTTTAGTAAATACTCAGGCTAAATGTGAGCGTGCCAGCAACAGACAGAAAGGCGGATATAGTTAGGTCGACACAGATTTGGGTATGATGCAAGAAAATTATGGGGTCTTAAATGATTCCTTAATACAATGTCAAAGTTTATATACCCTCTTCACCACTTGTGGTGGGTATAAAAATTGTAAAGTATTCTAAAGTGAAACAGAATCGAACGTAATGATAACCAAGAAAAAACAAAACAAAGAAAAGGTAATTTTTTAATTTTCTAAATATTTTTTTGTACAGCAGATATTGACCTCTTTTTTATTTTAAAAAAATTTTTGGATTTCAGCTAAATAAAACTTCAAAAACTGAGTCAGCTTTTGAATTTTCTTAAATTTCGAATTCAAAACTTTTGCAAAATTCAAAAACTTTAAAAATTCGAAAACTACATGAAATAAATAACTCATGTGAGTATGATTTTTAAAGGTCCTATCAAGAGCTATTGATTGCAAAATACACGCGATTAAAAAATTAAATATCCGAGGTATTTCATTTTTTGAGAACTGTTCTATAACTACCCCAAGGATCCATATAAAACACTTCGAAATCAACTCAAATAGCAAGAATATATCACTTAAAAGTAAGTGCTATAAACATATTTTTTATAAGTATTATTTATGTAAACGTTTAGGTTTCGTTATAATGTAGGGGTTAATAGACTCAGTCGACTTTTATACTTTTGTTAATAATTATTTAAATTTACGCTGCACAGAGGTTCCAAAATGACATTTTGTAAATAGTTCGGTAACTCTTGAACTACTAAATATATCTAAATTAAAACGATCAGAGCTGATTTGAGCCAGCAATAGTAAATAGTTTTTGAAGCAAGTAAGCTATTGGAATCTGAAAAATAATTGAAAGATTTTACAAAAAAAGATGTTGGAAGAAGCACTTGACAGCTGTGACAACTTTCTAAAACTGAAAAAAATATAACTCAAGATTAGGACGTGAAATTTGGCATGGTGATATTGTCTTTTGCTAAAAACGTTTCCTATCAGAAGCTTTTTAAGGGTACAGGTAAGGCAGTTACTATCGCATATGTCTATAATACAGGAAATCTAACAATATTTGTCACACGAATAATGTTTTTATAACACTTTATTGTACATTATTAAATTTACGGATAAGGCACAGGAGACGGGTAACCCCCTAATAGTCGGAACTTTTAATACCACATATCCCTGAAACTTTTAAGCTAATTTCTTGAAATTTGGCTTTAAGTAAATACTAAAGAGTAATATTAATTAATATCCCCCTTACAAATGAAAAAACGATAAGAATTTTTTAGGAGTGAAAACTATTTTGGATCGTGAACGCTTCATTACTGATTTAAGAATATTTGATACTATCTAGATGCATTAAAGTAAAGTACTTGTTGCTGTTAATTTTTCGCTGCAAATAGAACAATGTTTGAGATGCCTATGATTCGGACAATAATTTTATTATGTAATTTTGTAATTTTTACTTCAAAAAAGACGAAATTATTTATACTCTCCCCCAACAGAAATGGTGATTAAGTTATATTAAGAAATTTTGCCTCAAAAATACTTTTGCCCTGAGAAGTTTCCTATTTAAAATCGACAAAATCGTTCGGTGGAAAAAATCATAGACCGATATCTGTGTAAATTTATTGTCTTTTGTGAAAAACGTTACGCTTTTAAATATTTTTAGTTAAGGCACGAGGAGGAAGATCCCACTTAGAAACGAAGCAGTTAATATCATTCATGTCTATAATACAGGAAATCTCATGAAATTTGGTGCATTAGTTTTTGTAGATAGAGCACAAGGGACCCGTGTCAGTCTCACAGACAGAACATTTAATATTGCAGAAAGTTCTAAGGTACATTTCTTGAAAAAGGTAGAAAAAAGCTTAATAACAAAATACTAAGGAGTAACAATTATAAAATAGTACTTAGGAGGAATATTCCCCTTACATACGAAGCTATTGGACTCTGTTCTAATAAAGGGAAAAAAGTCCAATAGAGTTATCTTTATATATTCTTTTCAATAACTTCAATCTTTCGCAAAAACCTAAAATAAAAACAATGACTAAAGCTAAAACTTAAACTTAAAGCTAAAATAGTAGCAATAATCATAACTAACCGGAAAACGATAAAAATGTTGTAATAATAAAAATAATAACAATAATGATGGCAACATTCGTTACTGCTGATGAGGTCAAAATCGAAAACCTCTACATTTACAACAAACACACAATAAATTATACTTTTCCTATTGAACCGACTTTGATAATTTTTGAAGTAAGACCATTCAACACACAAGTGACAAGTATATATTAATTAGTTGACTAAAAGATGTTTGGATTAACAGAGAAATTACGTGTATTTTTTGAAACTTGACTTTAATTTCTTCGTTCTGCTTTTGACTTTGAATTTTTTTGCAGCTTTCCTTTCAGGAATTAATTCATCCTTGTATGATATTAAACCTGCACTAGCTTTAACTTTTCGTATTGAATTAGCTGAACGCGCTGTTTTCCTACCGGATGTTTTGGGAGCACTTTTGAAAATGCTTTTTATTTGTTTGGCATTTGAAACATCAGGTAGACCATTCCTTTTACTTCAACCAGGTTTTCTTTTACTTAAAGAGTTTTCCCGGTATCTTTGAATGATTGCCAACTTTTTGTAGGACCAATTTGGGTTTTGTTGAAAATATAAAATAAATTTAATTTGCATTTTTTCCGGTCAGTAATATTCATTTGTCTGACATTAAAAATAATAACCGATATATTTCATAAAGTTAACCTGATCAACAAAAAATCAAATAATACTTTGTTTAAAACTTTTAATGAAAAACGTGTGTTAAGAATTTTTTGATCTCACTGTTTAATATTTTTAAAGTCATTAGTCATTTATTAGAAAAATGAATATAAGTTTCTTTTGGAAATTCAAATTGAATTATTACGTTAAAAATCTATAAAAATCTTATAAATAAAAAAGTCGCTAAAAATATATTTATCAGCATCAAAATAAAATAATTTTTGCTTAAAATCAAATCAAGCACGTATTTGAACTTTTATACAAATTTCAGCTATTATTTATTATACCCTATAACTGCGAATGGAGGTATATTCAGTTTATCATACCAAATATAATATTTATAATATACTTGATTAAAAAAACACAGATTCCCTAGAAGCAAATTAATTAAAGCTTTTTTTGTGAAACAAAATCAGGCAGCTGTTCTCTTCTGATTGTTAGCTATAAGTATGTGTTATTAAGTTAGACTACTAAATTAAAATACACTTTGCTTCTTTTATAAAAAATCACTTTTGATACATTAAGCCAAAAAACAGGCAGCTGTTCACTTTTGATTATAAATCTGCCAAAAATTGTTTTTCTAGAAGAAAATCTATTAAAGTTGTACTTATTTGAATGTACTTTTAATGAAAAGACCTATGGAATCCTTTCAATAATCCTAGTAACGCATCGTCAACAACCATGGTTGCTACCATGGTTGTCTAAAAAACTTATTTAAATCTTAACCTTAACAATATTTGTTAAACCATTAGAACGTTTTATTTTTTATTCTTTTATTATTTTTCATTTTATGTCTCCACATTTTTTTGTTTTTTTTTTCTGGATTTTGGCAAATGACACTAATGTAATGTGTAACCATTAACCCATGTCAAACTAAATTCCAGTCCAACTTGACACAGTCAACAATCATTTATTTATTTCCTTTGGATTTTCTTTCACACAAAAGGTCTCTGCGAGTAAAATTCTTAAATATTTTTTCTGCCATTAATGCCAAATTCAAAAACGTGATGATATTTCTTATGAAAGATTTTATAAAAAATAGGGAAGTGATGAGATTTAAAGTTTAATTTAAATGGTTTTTGGTCTAAGGAGTTAATAGTTAAAATATGATAAATATCTAGGTAGGGTTACAACACTTCTTATCATTCTTCGTAAGGTCGGATCTCTCATTTACAAAAAAGAGTTTATTTTTTATTTATTTTTTGACATAAAATTTATTTATTTATTTATTTATTTATTTATTTATTTATTTTTTTAATTTTCACTAAAAAATCAAATTCAAAATTTCACTATAAAATTCAAATTTTGAATAAAATTCAAATTTTTCCTAAAACGTTTAATATTCAGAAAAATTAAAATTTTCAATAAAAATTTAATTTTAAATTTCACTAAAAATTTAATTTTCACTAAAAATTTTAATTTTACCTTTTTAATTTAAATTTTCATTAAAAATTAAAATTTTCACTAAAAATTAAAATTTTCACTAAAAATTTAAATTTTCACTAAAAATTTAAATTTTCACTAAAATTTAAATTTTCACTAAAAATTTAAATTTTCACTAAAAATTTAAATTTTCACTAAAAATTTAAATTTTCACTAAAAATTTAAATTTTCACTAAAATTTAAATTTTCACTAAAAATTTAAATTTTCACTAAAAATTTAAATTTTCACTAAAAATTTAAATTTTCACTAAAAATTTAAATTTTCACTAAAAATTTAAATTTTCATTAAAAATTTAAATTTTCACTAAAAATTTAAATTTTCATTAAAAATTAAAATTTTCACTAAAAATTTAAATTTTCATTAAAAATTAAAATTTTCACTAAAAATTTAAATTTTCACTAAAAATTAAAATTTTCACTAAAAATTTAAATTTTCATTAAAAATTAAAATTTTCACTAAAAATTTAAATTTTCACTAAAAATTTAAATTTTCACTAAAAATTTAAATTTCACTAAAAATTTAAATTTTCACTAAAAATTAAATTTTCACTAAAATTTAAATTTTCACTAAAAATTTAAATTTTCACTAAAAATTTAAATTTTCACTAAAAATTTAAATTTTCACTAAAAATTTAAATTTTCACTAAAAATTTAAATTTTCACTAAAAATTTAAATTTTCACTAAAAATTAAAATTTTCACTAAAAATTTAAATTTTCATTAAAAATTAAAATTTCACTAAAAATTTAAATTTTCATTAAAAATTAAAATTTTCACTAAAAATTTAAATTTTCACTAAAAATTTAAATTTTCACTAAAAATTTAAATTTTCATTAAAAATTAAAATTTTCACTAAAAATTTAAATTTTCACTAAAAATTTAAATTTTCAAAAATACTTTAATTTTCACTATAAAATTCAGATTTTTCCTAAAACGTTTAATTTTCAGAAAAATTCAAATTTTCACTAAAAATTCAAATTTTCACTAAAAATTCAAATTTTCACTAAAAATTCAAATTTTCACTAAAAATTCAAATTTTCACTAAAAATTCAAATTTCACTAAAAATTCAAATTTTCACTAAAAATTCAAATTTTCACTAAAAATTCAAATTTTCACTAAAAATTCAAATTTTCACTAAAAATTCAAATTTTCACTAAAAATTCAAATTTTCACTAAAAATTCAAATTTTCACAAAAAATTTTAATTTTTACTTTTTAGTTTAAATATTCACTAAAAATTCCAATTTTCAATAAAATTTAAATTTTCACTAAAAATTCAAATTTTTTCTAAAAAGTTTAATTTTAATTTTTATTAAAAATTTTAATTTTCACTAAAAATGTAATTTTCACTAAAAATTTTAATTTTCACTAAAAATGTAATTTTCACTAAAAATTTTAATTTTCACTAAAAATGTAATTTTCACTAAAAATTTTAATTTTCACTAAAAATGTAATTTTCACAAAAAATTAAAATTTTCACTAAAAATATAATTTTCATTAAAAATGTAATTTTCACTAAAAATGTAATTTTCACTAAAAATGTAATTTTCACAAAAAAAATTTTCTAATTTTTACTAAAAAACGATTTCGGTGAAATACATAAGACATTCTTTTCTAAATCGTTGTGCCAAGTTGTGGTCGGTACATTTTATCTCACAGGTGCCGTACAGGCCTCCTTCCAAATTTCACTTTGAGTGGCAAAAGTCTTACATACACGCTGGATAAATGTAATCTTAAATCGATATTTGAAACTATATGAGGGTCTTTCTCCCGTATAACAACCCAAATAATTAATTTATAATTTCACAAAAATATGAGTATCTAATTATACCAGAGTTATTAATAAATTTTTTGTAGCTGTCATTGACAGCCAACAATGTGGTGTAGGGTATTACTTAGTTGGGCTTGACCAATTTGTGTTCGATTAAAATGAAACTCTTTTAAAGATCAGTTATTTTAAAGATTGAAAAAAGAGTCGAAAACCGCATTTTACTAAAAATATTTTTTCATTTGCCTAAATCATCGTTAAATATTATTGAAAATTACTCCATCTTTCAAATAATCTTTTTATCGTTTAAATAATTTTATCAAAAGAAAATAAAAATAATTTTAAACATTAATTTGAGATCCAACTAATTATAAACATTTTGTGATTTTATGACTTAATTTTCATTCATAAAAGAAAATATCATAAATTCCCATGTCCTTCATTTCACATTAAAATACTCGAAAATGCTAAAAATAAGGAGAATAACTGAAAATCAAAAAAACTCCATTGAAATCCTTCATATACTTCTTTAATATTCATTAAATCCTTTTATCTGTTTTCATGTTATTGAGGTTATAAATCACACAGAATTATGAGACATTTACGAGTGTGTGTTTGTGAATGTATATGTGTGGGTGTGTGTGTTTTTTTTTGTTTACTGGTGTGATTGTATGAAATGTTTATTTATTATTTATGATTTTTGCCAATATATTTCATTTATTTTATTCTTTTATTGTTGTTGTTTTTATATTTTGTTATTGTTATTGTATGGTTGTTTTTTGTTATTGTTGTTACTTCATTTCTTCTTTTAAAGAAAACAACATTAAAAGTCATATATTTATGATCGAAGTTTTTTCTTGTTCTTTTATGTCTTTGTACATTTTTATTGTTGTTTAAACTTGAGTGCCAATACAAATGAAACAAAGACAGAGAGAAAAAGAGAGCAAAAAGAATTTATAAAAGAAATAAAACCAAAAACAAATAAAATGTAAAATAAAGTTTAAAAGAAAAACTTGGCCAAGAAGTAAATAAGAAATAATAAAAACCACAAGAATAACATTGTCCTTGAGGGTTCAGTGAAGAAGGGAATATAAGTCAAAATTAATAATAAATAAATTTTGAAAAAAGGTATATGTTTGCGATTTATTTAAATTTACGTACATTTTATTGGAAGTTCTCTATTTTAATTTCGAGGTTGTCTCTAATAACAGTTCATAATATTATTTTTAGGATTCTACAAACTTGCACACAGCTTTATATGGGGAAAATAAGAACAAAGAAATTTTGAAAAAACAATCAGTGCCTGAATTCAGACACCTCCCATAAAATCTGAAATAATGTCCAGAATTATGATTGGAAAATGTAAGAAATATTTAAAAATATGTATATATACAAATTTATAACTCATACGTATGGGTTAAATAAAAGACTACGCATAATAACAACAAAAATATTTTTAATTAATAGTAACCGAAATAGTATGAAATTATTTCATCATCGGCAGATACATTATTTTAATATCATGTTTTTTCCATATTAAAGATTGGATATTTTGCTAAATTTGTGTATAAGATTTTAATTTAGAGGGAAATTATAACGTTTATAGAAAACAGTTTTTGTTAAACTTGACTTAAAACTGGCAGCTGTTCCCTTCTGATAATTGATCTATAAGTCTTTATAATTAAAATGTATAAAAAAATACATATGTACATACATGTTATGCTTTCTTTTTCCATGGGAAAAATTCTTTATTTTATGAAATTCGTGCAGAAAATTTATAAAAGTTTAATAATATTTTTTCTCAAAAAACTAGCAGCTGTTTTGATTAGTAATCTTTAAGTATGCGTTTATGAATTAGACTTAAAAAGTTCAAAGATAGAAATACTTGTTTTACCTTTATAAAAATATTTTTTCTTACATTAAGCAAAAAAACGGGCAGCTGTTCTCTATTGATTTTTAATCTAAAAATATGTGTAATTAAACAAAATTATAAAATGAAAATAAAAAATTATAAAATGAAAATAAAAATTCCTTTTTTAGGTGAAAATTTGCCTATTATACATATTTCTCTTTATTAAACTTTTAATTTTTTTCTTTTTTACTGTTAATCTACTGTATTTCAAAAAACCGAAAAAATAATTTCAAGGCATCAAATTTAAACCTTATGAATATGACATGTTCAAAAGTAAAATTTTTAAATTTTAGCGCGCTGTGATAATTCAAAGTTTTTTTGGATTAAAATTTTTTAATTTAGATGTTTTCAATTACCATTAAAACAAATTTCAGTTTATTCTGAATACTTTAGCATATCATATCCATGAAACGAGTCACGATGAATTGTTATCTCATTTAGATAATTATCTTTGAAGTGATCATGCATAAATGGACGGACGTACTGTGAAAAACAAACAGAAATACGGACCTGCGCAAATCGCTGCAGTACGTACTTTATTGATCTTTAATTGTGTGAATAACTAAATTTATTAGAGGAAGTTAAAAATGAGCTTTTCATACATAAATGTCCAAGATTTTTATTTAAAAAAATAAAAATTACTCTTTAGGACTTTATTCACTTATTACTCTTTACATTCCTTTTTAAAATCTTAAAAATATTTTTTCTCTTCTTTTTTGAGCATAAATAAAAGCTATAACATATTTCATCATCCAGAATTAATGGTATTTCTGTTATGTTCGATGAAAAGCATTTTTTTTTTTGTAAAAACTATTTTATTACAATTCTTTATATGAGTTGGCATCAAAATGATGTATGATTTAAGGCATCACTTGACTTTCTTAATAAAGAGGAGATGCAGCTTTTCTCTGACATTATTACTTATTTTTGGAAATGATTTTTAAGAAAATGTTAGGAAAAATGAATTATACTTTCTTATTTTCACAAAATTCACATTTCAAATAAAAATTATTTCCTTAAAATACACATTTTCACTAAAAGCTCACCTTTTCATTTAAAGTTCACATTTTCACTTCATAATTTCCAAATATTACTAAAACTTTCAAAACTACAGTAAAAGAAATATATTTTCACCAATATTTTACATATTCTTCTGTAATTCGCAATTTTACAAAAAAAAAAAAATAATAATAATAATAATAATAATAATAATAATAATAATAATGATAATAAAAATTCATATTTGAATTTTTGTGAAAAGTTCAAATTTTTCATAAAAAATTTAATTTAAAATTAAAATTTTTTTACTATAAATTAAAATAATTCATTAAACTTAACAATTTCACTAAAAATTCATATTTTCACTTAAAGTTTACATTTTCACTAAAAATTAAAATTTTTATTAAAAACTTATATTTACATGAGAAATTATGGACCGAACGACGTAGAATCTGATTTTATAATTCATTTTAGTTAAAGATAAGTTTATTTAAAATATTTTCTTAATACTCACTTATGTAAAAGATTTATGAAATATGTGGATTGGAATTATCGGAAGTGTGTGTTATATGGAAATTATGGTCTGATCATCATGATTTATCGAGATTTCATGAAAACTCTGATACGTTTTCATCATTTGCGACAAACAAAACCGTGGAGGTAGACAAATTATACATTCGAGTATCGGAAATTTTGTCTACTTTTCAAAAATGTATAACAATATTGACAATAATAAAATAAGTTACACACTTTTTGCTGAAAAGTGTCATGAAAAGGTTCTTTTGCAAATTAGTCAATGTTGATTTTCAAATAAAGTTTCTGGTAGACAACATATCTTCGTGAAATTTTTCTTATAAATAGATTTTATGATACTTAACTGCAAACTATTACCATTTTTTCTTTTCTTAAAGAAAAATCCCGTAATTCTCAGAAATCTTTCAAAAATTCCTAAAAATATTTTTTCGCATTCTTTTTTTTTTTTTGCTATATCTTTTGGAACATATCAAGCTCTAAAGAAAATACTTATATTTCTTTAATTCCAACTTTGCGATTTTAGAAATTAAGCCGAATATTAGGGTTTAGTGACAAATATAGATTGAATTTTTATTGCAAAAAAGCTTATAAAGTAAAACGGAAACTTTAGGTCCACAAAGTCCAAAATCAATACTTAAATTCATCTGTACTTTTACTGTCACTGTGCGAAATTTCATTAAAAATTATAATTTTTCCATTTCATTTTTCATTCGAAACACTGTGTGATACTGACAATTATGTGAGGTGCGTTTTAAAAGGACGAACGATTAAACGAATAAGTCATAGAAAATATATATTAATTATACCTACACCACCGAAGGTAGTTCAGGTATTATAAGTTTATGATAATGTTTGTTACATGCGACTCAGAGACACTTTCTGAGTCAATTTAATGAAATATTTTAGGTCCCTCCCATACAAATATTCTTCTGGAATAGGTTTTTTAGGTCATAAAAGTCCTAAATACACATTGATTTGAACGATATTTAGCTCAAATAGGTCTTAAAATATTCTAAAACGATGTGCCAAAATATGCGAAAGTCAGCCCATTATCTCTCATAGCTCCCATAAAACCCCCTTCAAATATCACTTTTAAGGGCAAACATCTCACATATACGTTGGCATTCTAATAATAATTGATTAAATTATGATAAATATAAGCAAAAATTGATTTGCAAAAGTATACAAAAGTCGGTTCATTATATCTTACAACTTCTATTTACCCTCCCCTCAGAACAATTCTTAAATCTTAGTGTTTCAATAATGTACTACACACTAAAGAAAAAAATCTGAAAATCAATTTATACGAAGGTCGTTCCTTAATTTTTCTTAACTATCATTGATAATTAGATAGTCGGGCTCGACATCTTTTTAAATTGATATAAATTTATAAAATAATTTTTAATCATTAAAATAAATTTAAATTTCTGTAATATAACTCGAATTAAAGATTTAAGAATATTTACAAAATAAATGATATATTTAGTTACATTTACTCATGACATTCAATTCAAATTTTTCAGGTCAATGTTTCATCTCTAACTTAACCGCAAAATATTTCATCACCACAAATGTGTGAACATAAAGGTAATTTTAACTTAAACCAATAAACACTTAATTTTTCTGCAGGTGTTCATGGAAAAGAAACAACTAATTGGTTATTGGAAAAAATAAAAAAATGTTTAATATCAACTCCCCTTACACCTCCTTCTTCTCTCATACAATTTAAAATCAATATGTGTTTTTTTATAAATTAACATGATTTGAAATTTATTTCACTTTTTTTAACTTTTTTACACAAAAACCCACAAAAATCATTTACAAGACCCATAAAGGTAAATAGTAATATAAATATGTGTTAACAAAAAGATCTTTAGGCATATTGCCAATAAAACCACACTGTAATAAAAAATAGTCCTTTTAACACACACACATCATTGAAAAAGAAGAAAAAACACTTTAAATTCAATGTTCAGCATTAGTTTCAGTTGTATTTTTTACACGATTTAATAAAAAGTCTTACATACAAATCTGTTTCAATAGGAAAAAACGGAAAGAAAAAGAATATAGAAACAGCAAATGGAATAAAAACGTAACAAAACATAAAATTCAAATCTTAAACACTTCTGCAACTGACAGTTTGTTAAGAGTGTTCGGTACTAATATTCTTTTCATGTTCGTTTTCTGAACACTTCACAATCCGAACTAGTGAATAAAGGTATATTAAGTATGTTAGTAAGATATTTCTTTATAATGAAAATATAAATAAAAATGTAAATTTTTAGTGAAAATGTAAATTTTTAGTGAAAATGTGAATTTTTAGTAAAAATTTGAATTTTAGTAAAAATGTGAATTTTTAGTAAAAATTTGAATTTTTAGTAAAAATGTGAATTTTTAGTAAAAATGTGAATTTTTAGTAAAAATGTGAATTTTTAGTAAAAATGTGAATTTTAGTAAAAATGTGAATTTTTAGTAAAAATGTGAATTTTTAGTAAAAATGTGAATTTTTAGTAAAAATGTGAATTTTTAGTAAAAATGTGAATTTTTAGTAAAAATGTGAATTTTAGTAAAATGTGAATTTTTAGTAAAAATGTGAATTTTTAGTAAAATGTGAATTTTTAGTAAAATGTGAATTTTAGTAAAATGTGAATTTTTAGTAAAAATGTGAATTTTTAGTAAAAATGTGAATTTTTAGTAAAATGTGAATTTTTAGTAAAAATGTGAATTTTTAGTAAAAATGTGAATTTTTAGTAAAAATGTGAATTTTTAGTAAAAATGTGAATTTTTAGTAAAAATGTGAATTTTTAGTAAAAATGTGAATTTTTAGTAAAAATGTGAATTTTTAGTAAAAATGTGAATTTTTAGTAAAAATGTGAATTTTTAGTAAAAATGTGAATTTTTAGTAAAAATGTGAATTTTTAGTAAAAATGTGAATTTTTAGTAAAAATGTGAATTTTTAGTAAAATGTGAATTTTTAGTAAAAATGTGAATTTTTAGTAAAATGTGAATTTTTAGTAAAATGTGAATTTTTAGTAAAAATGTGAATTTTTAGTAAAAATGTGAATTTTTAGTAAAAATGTGAATTTTTAGTAAAATGTGAATTTTTAGTAAAAATGTGAATTTTTAGTAAAAATGTGAATTTTTAGTAAAATGTGAATTTTTAGTAAAAATGTGAATTTTTAGTAAAAAATGTGAATTTTTTAGGTAAAAATGTGAATTTTTAGTAAAATGTGAATTTTTAGTAAAAATGTGAATTTTTAGTAAAAATGTGAATTTTTATTAAGAATGTGAATTTTTAGTAAAAATGTGAATTTTAGTAAAAATGTGAATTTTTAGTAAAAATGTGAATTTTTAGTAAAAATGTGAATTTTTAGTAAAAATGTGAATTTTTAGTAAAATTGGAATTTTTAGTAAAAATGTGAATTTTTAGTAAAACTGTGAATTTTTAGTAAAAATGTGAATTTTTAGTAAAATGTGAATTTTATAGTAAAAATGTGAATTTTAGTAAAAATGTGCAATTTATAGTAAAAATGTGAATTTTTAGTAAAAATGTGAATATTTTAGTAAAAATGTGAATTTTTAGTAAATGTGAATTTTTAGTAAAAATGTGAATTTTTAGTAAATATGTGAATTTTTAGTAAATATGTGAATTTTTAGTAAATATGTGAATTTTTAGTAAAAATGTGAATTTTTAGTAAAAATGTGAATTTTTAGTAAAAATGTGAATTTTAGTAAAAATGTGAATTTTTAGTAAATATGTGAATTTTTAGTAAATATGTGAATTTTTAGTAAAATGTGAATTTTTAGTAAAAATGTGAATTTTAGTAAAAATGTGAATTTTTAGTAAAAATGTGAATTTTTAGTAAAAATGTGAATTTTTAGTAAAAATGTGAATTTTTAGTAAAAATGTGAATTTTTAGTAAAAATGTGAATTTTTAGTAAAAATGTGAATTTTAGTAAAATGTGAATTTTTAGTAAAAATGTGAATTTTTAGTAAAAATGTGAATTTTTAGTAAAAATGTGAAATTTTAGTAAAAATGTGAATTTTTAGTAAAAATGTGAATTTTTAGTAAAAATGTGAATTTTTAGTAAAAATGTGAATTTTAGTAAAAATGTGAAATTTTAGTAAAAATGTGAATTTTTAGTAAAAATGTGAATTTTAGTAAATGTGAATTTTTAGTAAAATGTGAATTTTTAGTAAAAATGTGAATTTTTAGTAAATATGTGAATTTTAGTAAATATGTGAATTTTTAGTAAATATGTGAATTTTTAGTAAAAATGTGAATTTTTAGTTGCCCGAATTGGGCAACATTAAAGGGCCATCGACTATGAACCTAACCACATTGGTGTAAATCAACTCAAAAGCGCATTAGTTCTAACTAAATGAAATTTCATATTGATTTTCTACAGGGTGTTTAAAATTCGCTATAATTCAATTAATAATTCCTTTTTTTCTCCATTGGCTCTGCTCACTCACCACTATCTGGTGACTTTAGAACATTTCAAAAACTTGCCACTTTAATTTCGTGTAAGAGTGTGTGTGTGTGTTGTCGAGGGTTTTCCACTTTTTTCCTCTACTGCTTTTGTCGTGTTCTCTTTCGCTTGTATGAATTTTTCCTTTTTAACAAATGATTACACATTGTTTAACGGAACCAAAACTCTTTGCACTAGTATTGGTTGTCTACACACATACACATATATATATAAATTGAACAAACAAATACATTTGCTATTTATTTTAGATTTTGTTGTTGTTCTTATTGTTGTTGCTGTTAAAGTTGAAGTTGAAAGTGTCTCAAACGTGAGGGTATTAACGCTTAGACCTTATTACCATTTTCTTGACTTGTTTTTTTTTGTTTTGGTCGCTTGCTGTTGCTGTTTCTGCTGTTCCTGTTAAGCAAAAAAGGTCAAAAATCCATTTGCATATTGTGAAAACGAGCAAAAAATGATGAAAACTGTGTAAGAATTACAAAAGAATTAAGTTGAAGTATTAAACATTGATGAAATTTATTTCCAACGATTTATCAAGTGGCCTTCGAGTGTTAGACCTTATGGTTTTCAAAAACAAATTTAAGTTAAATTTAAATAGAATTTTCAAAAAGAATTTTTTCGGTAAAACCACTAAATAGAAAATAATTTGTGTTGGAAACAAATTAAGGACTTTTTTTCTCAGGGAGATAGAAAAATGAATTTTTTACACAAGAAAGTCTTTAAGTCATGAGTTATATGTCACCATATAAAGTTAATGCCAACATTTGTTGTCAAATCAGAAATTGATTACGAAATTTTACTAAAAATATATTTTAAATTCATCTTAATTTCCGGTTAAAGATTTCCGGGAAAAAATCAAAATAGTCAAGAAAAATCAAATAGTCATTGAAATGATGACGATAAAGTTCTTAAAAACTTAAATTAAAATCTGATTGATTCTTGGGAAATTTTTCACCTGCATTAAATTTACACCATGAAAGTGAATTGTTTCATAAAATTGACATTTTAAAAATGTCAATATAATCACATAATTAGTTTCTTAATTTTAATATTAATTATTTATCGAATTTTGTGATTTAAAGTGAAATTTTCATTAAATGATCAGATTAGAAGGAAAAATTGAGTTTATATTAAATTAAATATTTAATAATAATTGGCATCCCGAAAGTATATTATCTTCCTTAAATAGTGTCAATTATGGAAAACTGATTACTTTTATTAAAACTTTTATGTCAAATTTATATACATTTATCCAAAAAGCTTTCAAACGGTCTTGTAAAATGTGGTCTCTTGGTTGAGGGTTATAGCTTCTTGTCTGTTATTATTTCATCGTTTTACATTAATTTTTTTACGTGCCAATTACCTTTACCAAAAAAACATCTGATCTCAACAAATACAGAGTCCTAAATTGCCTCGATTGAAATCCGAATTAGTTGTTGTTGTAAAATTCATCATTATTTCAATCACTCCAACACAAAGTGTTTTCAAATAATTTTTTTCAGAATTCCACTCCGTGTAAACAATTTTTTAATAATTTGCCTTTTTTAAACCTAAATGATCACCCTGTTACCCATCCATATGGCAGAAACTTTTTTCTGTTAGTTTACTTTGCACATTTACATGTACGTTAAGGACACTTTCAAGGTGATTCCATTTTCTTATGTATTGAGAACATTACAAACATATTTTAGGCCTTGGCCCAAAGCTCACAAGCATTTCCGTTAAAAGTTAGATACAGGTAAAAATGTTATAGACCATCAAGTCGAGTATATTACATACCCTATACCACGTTCTTAATTATAAATGAGAGCTACGAAAAATTTATAGACGTATAATTTGATTCTCAGTTTTATGCAGCACATTACTGTGCATTTTGAGAAGGATATTCTTGTTAGGATTATATAAGAGCCAGAAGAAATTGTAGATTGACCTTCGTAATAGTGAATATATCGATTTTTGCTTATTTGATCAAGTACTATTACCAACGCATAAATTAGATTTAAGCCCCTTAAACTGATATTTAGATGGGGTGTTGTATGGAATCTATGTGAAATAATGGACCAGTATAACTTGGCACATTGTTTTAGAATTTCGTAAAACATATTTTTAGCAAACTTCGTTAACATCATTTTATATTAAGGACGATTATGACCTTAAAAATCCATTCCGGGAGATTATTATTATGGGGTAAAATAATATATCCCTCATCATCAATTTCGGTAGACATGGTTCTTGGGTTGAAATATTAATACATGCTGAATTTCTTCAAAATATTTATTAAATTGCATCATGCACTTTATTCTCATAGTTTACATGGCAGCCAGCATAAGCAACTTCAACCTGCAATCATATTCAAACTTGACTGAGACCGGGAGGCAAATGTCAAATACAGTATCATATTAGATATATGTTTATACAAGAATAGTGATGCGAGGCGAAAATACCGAAAATTTTTCGTATTATCCAAAAATTCCTTTGATCTTCCTTAATTACAAGACTACAAAAGCTTTATTTCCAAGGAAAGTTTTTTGTCGCAAAATATTCAATCTAAGTTCCATTATATTTTGCTTTGGTAGCAGACATTGTTACTGTTGGTGTGACTTTAGTCACAAATTGCGACTTTTTCATCTGCGTGCGACTTTTTGAGTACTTTTCTAAAATTTCCCCTTTTTGTTCCCATTTTTAAAAATATCATTTTTGGCATAAAACTCCTTGAAATTTTGTTCATTTGGCTTGACAAAGGACATATCAATAAATTTTATATAAACTTAAGATGAACAAATTTTAATTAAGAACAATAGAATCACAAAAATTCATTTGTGGCACTTTTACGAAATCGTAATGGAAATCGAAATAGTGTTAAATTTAAGAAATAACTATTTCTTGGTTAATATTTAAGATGATTTAAACATTAAACGGGAAACATGTTAAATTCATAATTTAAAACTCTTAAAGAAGTGTTAATTTTTCAAGTGCGCTTTTGTTTTCTAAAATCCCCTTTTGGTGCGAAAAATCTCAAAGGATACACTTCTAGCAGTCATACTTAAAGTTTTGAAACTTTAAGCTTTTTTACTATTTATAAGCATTATATTCTATTGTCCATCCGATATAAAAAGTTAAGTTCCGTTGAAAGTTAATCAGTTGTTTATTTTTAGTTTTGAGTTGTAATTGAAATTTGAAAGTGGAACACAACATATATTCGACATAAATGAAAATTAATGATAATTAACAAATAAATTAATGTATAAATGTCTCTATCCATCCATTTATTTTTCTTCAAAGCTTCAAATCTCAGTATTTCTTTATTTGCAAAAAACCATAAGCTTATCGGAACGAATTCTTGAACATTAGAAACAAGAGCGACTGGAACGGGAGCTACGAAAATCTTTTAATATTGTTTTTTGTGTTTGCTTTAGCGAAGCCAAAAATTAAGAAGACAAAAACTTAAGCTTCTTATTTGAATTGAATGAATTATGAAACCATTAAGACTTTGGGTTCCAATCCTTTATTCGTTTCTACATTTCGCTCTAAATTTTCTGAGTATTAATATTTTTTGGTAACATTTATAACAATTTTAAAAGCAAACATTTCATTTTTCTAATGCGTATCGCGTCAATGAGCTTCAGTTTTCGACTCAATTGAATCTTAAGTGAAATTCGAAATTGACATAAGCAACGTTCGTAAGATGTTCGAATAACGGCGGCTTATCTGTCACTCAATTGTGAAGAACAGTAATGTGTTCAGAAGAAAAGTCTGGTGATTAGGAGATCAGTTGTTATCCAAACATTAAGAATTATTAATTAATATTATTTTTGTTTAAGACTCTGGTATATTCCATCACAATCCTATTTCAATTTTTTGCGATAATTCCAAACTTATTGCGAGATCACTAAACAAAAAATTTCAGCTTCTTATTCTATTATTTTACCACAAACAAAATATCATGACAAAATGCGTTGTTTATTTCCACCAGAAACTATGAAATTTGTATCTTAAAGGATAACAAAAAAATTAATGAAGAAAACCAACAAAATAACATAAAACCAATGTGACATTTAAAATCCTTGAAAAAGTAGAGAGTCGAATGGGAAAGAAAAATAAAATCAGCTTAAATTTAAAAGAAACACAAAAGAAACAAAAATATAAAACGGAAATAAAAAGAAGGAAATAAAAGGAAAACATTAATGCAAATGACACAGCTGACTAGCGGAAACCTTAAAGAAAGTTAGAGGGAATCAAGCAATAACAAAAACAGAAAACATTAAGGACAACTATGACCAAGAAATAACACAGTTTTTGGATATGTTTTCTATGTAACCTTAAAGATAATGTTAATTTCATTGTCTTCCATATTGAACAGAGAGAGGGAAGTAAAATGATTGTGAAAAAAAAATCTCCAAAATATTGGGAGAACTTAGTTTGAAGCTTTATTGCAGTCAGTTTTTCCTTACCGCGCATAAAATTGGAAACTTTATAGAATAAAAGTAGCATTTTTAATTTTTTATTTCGGTTTAGAATTTTTTTTTATAATTGTTTTTAAAAAAACATGATTCTGCCCCAATGTGTGCATTATATATTTCAGTCTGTTTTATCCTATTAACATTATTTCAATGCCATTTGGGCGTATACTTAATATTTGTTAAAATATTTTTTACTCTTTTTTCCTTTTAAACTTTTGTAATTCTTTTTTGGAAATCATGCATAAACCAAAGTTTTGCTTAGTTTTCTTGTCTTCCAAAAGGTCGAATGTGAATAATGTACATATTTATTTCCCCATTTATACACGTTTCAGTCTTTCATTGCATTATTTTTGCATTCTAATCGAATACGTGTTTATAATTTTTCACTATTCTTTGATTTTATTCGATTTTACAACTTATATAAGATTATAAGCAAATACCCGGTTTTTTTTCGCCACTACTTCGCAGAGTATTTATTTAACAAGTTAGAGTGCTACATTCATTTATGGAAAATATTTAATACCATCCACCACAAATACCAGTGAAGTAATTACATTATGCGTACAAAAATACACACTCACAAAGACAAACAATTTATCAACACAAAGAAACTTTATGGGAAATACAATTAATTAATTAATTTTGGAAATTTCTGTAATGGTAATGTGGTATATATAACTGTTTATAATCACAAGATTAAATTCTAATTTGTCGATTGATAAGGAACGCGGTCGAAAAATTATTAACACATGTTTATCATTAAGCATTCAATCCAAACATTATTTGAGTTTTTTTACCCTACGTCACCGTAGGTGGTTGGGGTATTATGTGTTCAGGAGTTCGTAATGGTCAAACAAATATTGTAATTAAAACTTTCACCACTTTCTGGGTCGATTTAACGATGTACGTCCATTTGGCTAGCAGACTGCCCCTTTAAAACTAGTGAACAAAATGCAGATTACTGTTTTTGAAATATCATGATGAAACTTGGCATGTTACTTTGGCCCAAGGACAATTCCTATTGAAATTAGTGATGATGAATCTATTATTTCACATAAGGTGATTTTAATAAAATTTTACAAAAACAAGTATAACAATATTCTAAAATAATATGCTAAATTATATGAGGATTGGTTCATTATCTATCATAGGTTCCATAAAACCCCCTTTAAATATATTACTTTGAAGTGCTTAAATCCAATTTAGATAAATAAAAGCAGAAACTGATATACGTAATTTACGAAGGTAAAATTGCACGGTCCTTTAAGAACTTTTATTCGAAGATCTAGCATCAAGCTGTTTCCAATGATATTAAACAATTCCGAGAAGATTTGACCATAAACCGAAAAAATAGAAAACATTCTGAAAAGTGCTCGCATAATATGCGGTAGGAAAGCAGCCCCGTTAGCTCATTGTTCGAACAATTTGGTAGGAGAAGTTAAAGCTGATGCAGTTTTAAAAATATACAAAGCTCTGACAGGAACGCTGCTTAAAAACTAGAGGTCAAACACAAGGCACTGAAATTGAAGTCAAGTTAAAAACAAAAAAAAAAATAATAATGAATTACGAAACGTATGTTCTGGCAGATTTTTGCATATTACTGGTCACAAATTTTTATTACCGATGCTCGAGGGAATGTTGAGGAAAGTTAAGAAAATTTCCAAAAAAGTCCTTTATATGGCAATCAATATGTAGTTGCAAAAAAGAAGCCAATCATTTGTTGCAAATGGCTCCACAAACACTGAAATTTATATCAAGGAATACATACGTTATTAATGCTTCCATTAATAAGACTTCATAATGTGACCAGTTATTTTGACCATCCTGTTACTATGGCACACAGTCCCTGGAGTTGTACAAGAACAATAATTTGGTACTTGTACCAAGAAAGGAAACTGCCCCGAGCTAAGGTCAGTGGAGAGATATTATGCTCTCGTTAAAAGAGAATTGAAGAATACAAAAAAAGTGTCTAGAAGTGTGGCAGATTTTAAATGGAGATGAACTACCGAACAAAGATTTTAAACAGAAAGCACTATTAAAACGTTTCCGAAATAGTTTAAATTTTCAACATAAATGATTAAAATATATTAAATTTGTAAATAATTTTAAATCGTATTATAATTTTAATAAAAAAATAAAAGCTTTAAATTTAGCGGATTAGTTTTTATTAATAAATGTATGTTAAGAATTTTTCGATCTCACTCCTCAGTTATACACAAACAGCAATTTTTGTTTATATAGGAGATAATAAGTAAATCTTGAGATTGTTCTAGGATATTTATTTTATATCAAAACTGTATATGACATTCACTAGATATAGTCATTTTTATGTTTAATACTGTTTACCTCTTAAAAATTTTTACTATTTCATTTCAATGTGGACTTTTCTTTCAACGCCTTTTTGCCTTTGGTTAAGATTATTATAATTTATCCTTCATCTATGACAAAATAATTTTTTGTTGTTTTCAATATTTTGTGAAGTTGGAAACAGTTTCTTCTTCTGCTGCTGCAAATGATGTTAGGAAGAGTTGTTCTTATTTCTCCTTTTTAACTTGTTTATATTTTTCTCCATTTTAAAAATAAATTTGTCAACATTTTTTCAAGCATTTTAACTATTTTGCATAAATTTTTCGAAGACATTTTTTTAGTTTCTTTTTATTTATGTAAGTTTCTTCTCCATTTTGTTTTTTATCCTTATCCTGCTGTAGCACTTGGCCTTGTCTTTTCCAGTTGTCTTAATACGGCCGAATTTCTTTTTAACAAATTCAAAACATGTCCTCATAAAATTTATCAAAAATACATTTAATATTCACCATCAACAAATTTCAGTTTAACAAACGCCATTATTTATCTCATTGTCTCTCTGTCTCTCTCTCACTTAAGGAATAGATAATAATAATTTTCAATAATCGCCGGAAGTTAAAAATTAATAAATGAAAATAAAACCGGTTTTTGTTAAAAGGGAAGTGAGATTTTGTATTATTTTCTCCTACAAAATCTATTTTAAGCAAAAAAAGAAGTTAAATAAATTGAAATATTTTTATAATAAAGCTGGAGGGTTCAATAGAAAAAAATATTATTTTAAGTCAGGAAAATCTTTAATCCTGAATATTTTAGAAAATTCTTAGGTGGGTTATGGTTTTGTGATCTAAAAGTTTGATTTATAATAAAAAGTTATCTTAGGAATAATAATCAGCTTAGAAAATTGCCTTCAAGTGATAAAAAACAGAGATTAGTCGGATTAATAAAGTTTAAATTTAGAACAATAACTATAAGTGGTGGGGGTATTATGCCTTTTTTGCAGATGTTTGTAACTTTCAGAAAAAATAGTTCTACCACCATTGTAAGTATAGCGTTCGATACATAATCACTTCTTGAGTCGATTTGAGCATGCCCTTTCGCAGAGTACAGCTCGCAGTTTTGAAGATATATTAATGAAATTTGGCACATACTGTTATTTTGGCCCAAGGACGATATACTAAATTATTCTTTCTCAAAGGTCCCATACAACTACTCTTCCAAAATATTTTGTCAAATAAAGATAAATATAAGCCAAATCAGCTATGCGAAATTTTGCGATGATTGATTCATATTTTTTTCTAATTCCCTTGTAAAACGCTATAAACAATTTTCACATTTAATTCACATAACGGTAATATCGCAATAATCTGTTACACATATATGCAAAAATAAGAAACAACCGAAAATGTGGTGTAGGATTTCATATAGTCGGGCTTGACTGACTATAACATTATCACATGGTTTTCTTTAAAATAGTTTTGATTTTTATTTTTTAATAATTGTTATTATGAAATAAGTTAGTAATACTATCAGAAGATCCTAAAAGTACCACATGATACTATCAAATAATTTTTATCCATTTGCATATTATTCATAACTAAATATGTCGGGGAATTCAAAAGATATTGTTGTTTCACATGGTACAAAAAAAAAGTTCCACGTGGTACCATCAAACTATTTATAATCCAAACAATATCGTCTTCTAAATCTTTAAATATATTTTCTATAAAAACGTGTTATTATTTTATTACACAACTTCGGTGCGGTTTATGATTTGGTACCCACCTTCTAAAAATAAACTTATTACTTCAATTTACTAAATGTACCAAGTGAATGATACTTACAAATTTTGGCAAATATAAGTTGAATGAATAATAGCTTTTTTCATTTTACCCCCGTTTTGGTACCTTTTGTCTTAAACTTTTAAAGGAAAAGGAAATATATATTTTATCCATAAACAGAAAACCACTAAACAGACATAGAACAAAATATAGGTACGTTTTTTTACTCCGTAAACATTTGAATTTTAAAAAAGTACCAAGTTTATATTTTTAACCTTTTGATAAGTTTAGAGTGTGATCAGAACTTTATCTATATATATTGCATTGAATGTGCAAAATATTATTTTTATAAATATACTTCTTAAATGGACTAAATATTTTTATTATGGAGGATTTTGTGGGAGCTACCGGTCCCAAAAACTGCGCTCTGTAGATTGTTCACACTGACAAAGTGATTTGTCTCTATCTATAAAAATTCACTCGTATTACATCTGAGCCGATTAAAAAATGTTCTAAGTATTTAATAACTTGAGGTGTCAAAATTCGACCCAGTTAAGTCCGACCCAGTTAAACGACCCCGTTAAGTCCACAAACTGCAAACTCAAAAATTAATCTCACCTGCACATCATCTACTCCTTGCAAAATGTCACTAAAATCAGATTTTCATAAAACTTCCACTTCATTTTAAACAGTGCGTATCGTTAAAAATGGATTCTTAGACGTGCTGATTGAGAGCGAATGAATAAAGTGGACTTTTTACTTCCATTACATATTCATAACATCGATATTCTTTTAATAATTCCTTAAAGTATTTTTTTTTTATCAAATAAGAACGTTATAATCATTTTAGAAACATTTTTACAAATTAAATTTATATTTAAGGTAAAACGTCATATGATGTAGCGACATCTAAATGCGGAAATTTTTTTTAATTATATATTTAAGAAAAATAGAAAATCTTTATATGCTTAAAATCCTATTCTGGGAAAATATCTGATGTGGAAGCTATAAGCAAGTATGGACAAATAAGAATAAGTAAGAATACTATATTCGGCTATGCCGAACCTTTAATACTCTCTATCACAAATGTCTGAGGAATAAATACATTATGTTTCACAAAATTACATTATACGTACATACACCCTTACATACACACTCACAAATACATACAATATATGAAAGATTTTCTTATATACTTATAACTTTTTTTCTACTGAAAAAAGTTCTTCACTTGAATTTGAAGGTTGTCTCAGATATCGGTCCATATCTCTTAAAATACTGAATCGATTTTTCCTGTGTTAAATAGGATTCTTTCAGAACAATGACAAATACTTTGGCCAAATTTCCTTGGGCTTTGTCAGTTATTGCGTATGTGAACGGACAGACAGATAGACAGACAGACAGACGTACATAACTAAATCCACTAAAATTTTTATTTCATGCAATACTTTATACTTTACGGGGTCTTAGATGACATACCCTCTTCACTACTTGTGGTGATGGAGGGTATAAAAACAAATCTAGTTTTAATAGATATTCCGGGCGTCAGATAATTATATTTAAAATTACGGTCTATATGACACACTGGTTTAGAGGTGTATAAATATTTAAAAATTTTTTAATCCGATGTCGAAAATCTTTGATTCTATGTTCAAATATATATAGCATCGTTTGTTTAAATCTAACTGTTTTTTGTTAAAAAAAGAAATAGAAAAGATTTTCGTCGAAATTTTGAAGTTGCATCAGATATTTGCCTATATCCTTTTTTGCTAAATGACCCATGTAGCTGATTTTAATTAAGAAACTGGATAGGACAATAACAAACAGCCTGTACAAATTAGTATTTTAGTGAATATATTTCCAACAGACAGATAGACGTTCATAAGTCGATTTAGATCTTCATTTAATGCAAAAATAAATTATTTTTTGTGGAGTCTTAGATGATTTCTTATGGCGTTACACACAAAGTTGACACCACATGTGGTGACGTAGGGTATACAAATGTGAGAAAATTTTTTATGTTTTCGTTATGTGCATTAGGTTTTTATAAAAAAAATTGACAATGGGAATTAATATCGACCCCCAACATTTTTCTCAGTAAAAATTCTTCTTTACATTTTCTTCCTTTGTGATGTAATTTTTCTATTTTTTTATGTAACAAATTTCTTTGTGACATTTTTAACTCTTGAGAATAATTGGCATTTAATATAAATAGTTTCTATTACTATTAAATTGCCATTATATTGTTTAAACAAAAAGTAAATAAAATATGTGCAAAAAACAAAGAATTCTTTTTTTAAATCACTATAAAATTTATATAAAATTACAATTTATTTTACGCAAGGACAATACAATATAAATTGTATTGTCCTTGTGTATATTTAAAGTAAATATTTGTGAAATCTTCATTGAAAAATAACAACAATTTAGGTTGTATTTTTACTCAAAAAAAAATAAAAAAAAAATAAAAAAACTACAACCACAACATTTTGTAAAAAAAGTAATATTGGAAAAAAATACTAACTGACATCAATATTTACTCCTTTGTGTATGATGCTTGTGAATATATGTAAATTTGCATGTGTATGTTCAATATAAATATGTATACATGTAAATATATTTTACAAGTAATAACAATGATCAATAAACAATAAAAAAACAAAAAAAAAGAAGAGAAAAAAAAATAAACCAATGATGATGTATAAAATTGTTTATTTTTACTCCTTTTTTTGTTGCATCTATTTTACAACATGTACACATATGCATGTGGAGTATGTAGAGTTGTGTAAATAATACAACAATAAATGTTTTTAATACATATATATGTATGTGTATATTGACAATATTGGTATATTGTCAAAATATATATTAGCAAAAAAATATATTTGTACATAAGTATCTGTAGACAATTCACATGCACTTAAAATTGCATGAAATCGAAAACATTCAATATCACAAAGGAATTGCAGTAAATCTTTAAAATATCGTACAGTGGAACAAATCTAGGTTAGGTTATATGTGTAGACTACTTCTTACTTAAAATAAAACGTTGCAATTGATCTATAATCTTCATAGAAATCCTACATACATTACTGCGGTATCTGGATATGGTCGCTTTGGAATACATGCAGCGAGATCAGTTCTTTATTAAAATGTTTTTTTTTGCTAGATTTGTCAACAGATATTTATTTAAGATATGTTTTCTCATATTTTCTGCCACTGACCCGCCTCCGGGTACGTACGTTCGCGCTGCTTTGGCTGCAGCTCGATGTCATCTATGTCAGATTTGGCAACAGCTGATTGAATATATGCCGTTATATTCACGATCGCATATGCTTCCATGTCAGTTTTACTCCATAATCAGTAGGTATCTCTGGAACTATTTGCTGAACAAATGCAGCATTTCTATCTTTTCTATTTTGGCTCCAAATGTCTCTCTTCTTAATTCTGCTATATAATCACTGTCTCTTCATCTGCTCTTTATTCTTTCTTCCCATTTACTCCTTTATCAGGTAACACAAATAAACCCTTCAATCCTATACGTTCTTATTCATGATGACTTCACCTAACGTTTATCTGTATTAATTTGTAAATCACTTTTGGGCATAAAATTTAAATTATAACTTTCTATGTGAAGAACCAGTTGTTGTTGTTACCAGTTTCTTAAACGATACTAAAGTACCCAGATATAGTCATGCTTCTATCGGGTGGTAGTTGACCAATTTGGAGTAGTTTCTTCAAAGGATGATCTATTCACTATACATGTACTTGGAGTTAGATAATCAGTACAAATTTGGGGTAGCTCCCATACCAGTATGGAGCTCGTAACCATCATATAATCTACATACCTTAAATATCATTAGTCTCTTAGAAATATGAGTAAAATAATTTTTTTAATAGGAATGTTTTATTCAGCACAAATATCAACAAGTATCACGACTCTGCCCTTATGGGTTCCTTCGCAAATAGATTTGATGGCTTCACAAAATCCAACTTCTACCCATCGTATTTACGTCGTTCTACCCGTTGAAAAGTTTGAAAGACCAATAAAACTAAAATATGATGGATATATATCGATTACCCGAATAGTGTATGAAAGATACTATAGTACACTATGTGGAGTTCTCATTTAGATTTGTCAAAAAATTAACATATTCTGATAACAGCTTATGTAATCACAATTTAAATTTTCTCTAAATTCCCACTTGACCCTCCCGATTATCTTTTTGAATTATTTAAAATAAAAAAACCTAAACTTTATTCAATTCTTATATTAGGAAATGTATATATAAATTTGTAAGATTCCATTTCAGTTTTTTTCATTAAAAATATCTATTTCCAAACAATTTTTACATTCATCACACTGTTCTTCAGAAACTATAAAATCTACATTATGTGTGTGTATAAATTTATATCACAACTACATATCTGAGGTTGGAATACAATAACAAAGCTAAATATTTAATGGTTTATTTCTATGGTAACCAATTTTAACTCTCTGGTCCTTTTGGTTGATATATTCTTCACTTTTTTCATAAAAAAATATCCAAACAAAAGACCCAGGTAAAGATATTTGAATATGAAACTCTTTTTTTTTAATACAAAAAGTCAAACTCCTAAAAAAGGAGAGGAAGAAGAGAATAACTGAATAAATTTTCAGTTACATAAATACACACAATGCCTGGTTGTCCAACAAAACCCCAAGCAATTAAAGTCCAGTCAAATTTCAGTTATTTTGTCTTTATTGTCTGCCTTTGGGGTATATGAACTGTTTTTTTGGAGTTGTTGTTATTTTTTTTTGGGATTGTTATTCTTTCAATTTTTGGTTGTTTAAAAAAAAAAAAAAAAAAGTAGACATTTACAGTCTATATTATGCAGACTTTTTATAGAATTGTTATTGCAGTTACTTTAAAAAAAACCTATGAATGTGAATGTAATAAAGCCTGTATGACTTTGTATGTATGTATGTATGTATGTATGTATGTATGTATGTATGTATGTATGAATGAATGTATGTATGCCGAAACAAAGTTACAACAATATTTTGTATAGTTACATTCAACTATGTTGTTACCCAATAAACTTTTAAATTTTATTTTAAATTTAAGGTTTTCTCTAGGCTGTCGGTCAGGGTTACCATTGTTGTAAATATTCTGTCCCATATTCCATATTTTTCCGGAATGTATTATACACTAATGCATATTAATATAAAAGCACATAACTTTTTCTTAATAAAATAAAATAAAATAAAATAAAATAAAAAAAGAAAATTTCAAGAGGACAAATATTAATTTTTTAAATTAAATTTCACTTAAATTATTGTTAGTTAAAAACTTTTTATACCCTCCACCACATGAAGAGAAAAGAGCATATTAACTCCGTCAATCTGCATGTAGTACTAAGGAGGAATAATCTAAGACCACATAATGTATATATTTTTTGCATTTAATCCAAATCTGAGTCAATTTATGACTGATGTAAGACGAATAGGGGCAGGGGGAGTAGTAGCTCTCATACAAAGCAAATTTTGATCATCTAATATCCAAAAAATAACTACAGCGAGAATATTCATTATTTTCCCAAACACTTTCTCAAGGAACTACTTTAGTAGACAAAATATAGGTCGAATAAGATTACGGAAAAAAGTAGCCCCCATAAAAAGAAAAAAAAACGATTATTGGATATCTAAAGAACTATTAAAGTTAGAGTATTAAGATTTTTTCTTAACTACTTTCTCTTGGAACTGTTTTACTGGACAAAATGTTTCAGTTACTTTCTTAAAGAAATTCTGTGGAGAAAAAGATGACAGATAGGACTATGGTAGTTTTAGAACTAAAATTAATTAATCTAGACCCAATAATTATCCTGTAAAACAGTGGTCATTGAAAGAAAAAAGAAGAATCGATCCTATAAATACCAGTTATTAATTATCGAATATCTAAAGAACTATTTCATCTATAGTTTTCAAATTTTGTCATGTTCCTCTGAAACAGTTTTATTCGAAAACGTTAGAATGAAAGTTGCATGAATTTTTTAATACTCGTCGTGATTTGTGAAACTTCTTTCGATATATAGGACTGAGGCGAATTTTTGTGCAGCAAAGCACACCGGGTTAAAGCTAGCTAACATATATTAAACACAATATAGTTAATCCTTTCTTTTTATTAAAACTCATCCAAATTTAATTTATTTTATTCTTTTGATCAATTTAGAATCTCTTTATTAAACAATCCTTTATTGTCCAAAATTTCTCCCCTTTAAACATCCAAACCAATCTACCACTTTTATAGGACCATTTTTTTTCTCTAAAACCAACAAATTTACTTCAATTGTTAAAAACAATATTATCATGACACATCATTCTCTACATCATCGTCATCAACATCACAGTGATCATCATTAACAATGAATGGTTGCACAATAGAAAACAGTAACAACAGCAATAATAACAAAACAATAACAGTAAGAACAATGTATCAACATTGTAAATCTCAATTCACAATTTTCTAACCGATTGTGCCTATTTTCAATATATTTTTTTACTCACGTTTTCGGTTGCATATTGTATCCTCTAAACTAAATTTGCAACAAAATCAAAAAGTTGTATTGGAAATATAGAGAGAGTTTGAGTGTTTATGGTTGCAAAAAGGGGAAACAAAATCGTTACAAATATTTTGTGTTGCAAAAATGCAATATTCACAGTATTGAACACAATTGTTAAATAAACAATGAAATATTTAGTGTAAAAAATTGCGTGGCTTTGCAATTTTTTTAGAAAAAAGTGTTGGAAAAAAACTAACGAGTAAAATATTTAAAAATTTAATTTATAAATAAATTGTTTTTGAAGAATTTGAAACAATGTTATTTTATTCTTGAAATGTTGTATTGAAAATTACACATATCGGTCATAAAATATCTGTTTGATCAAAAGAATTTCTTCATTTTATACCCTACAGTTCCACAAGTGGTAGGTTATTTCAACTTTGTCTTCGATATTTCGTTTATAACATCAAGAGGGAATTATCCAAAACACCACAAACATCATCGCAGATGAAGAAAATTTGAACTTTTGCGAAAACCCTTCCATTGACATTTCTATAGTGATTTGTGTCACTTTGCTCGAACAGGTAGTTCATTTCTTCTTAAAATCTACCACACTTTTGGACACCATTTTTGTGTTTTTTAATTCTCTTTTTACAAGAGCCCAATATTTCTCCAATGGCCTTAGCTTCGGCCCATTTGAAGAATTTACCTTTTTTGGTTCAAATGACTCATTAATGCTCCAGTACCACTGAAGGGCTTGTTTTTTATAACGATAGGATGCCAAGTCATGAATGGAAGCAGCCATTTTTGTAAATATTCCTTGATGTAAATTACGGTATTTATAGAGTCTGTTGTAATAAATGATTGCTTATTATTTGACTTACCAAGGTAAATTTTGACCTATGTGAAATATAGGAGGCAATAATGATTTGAAAAAGCAGCAGACGATTAAGAAAAATCCACGGAAAGATATCTAAACCTCAGCTGAAACTCTATAGCCCCCCAGCACTTCTGTGTGGGAGGTAGAGAGACTACCTTCAATGTGAAAGAAAAGCTTCATCGTTAAGTTTCCGAAAAGCGGCAACCTGAATGTTTGCAATAACTGGAATTATTGCAATTAATCTATTTAACACCATATAATAATACCATCAATCACCACACAATCATCACTACAATAGAAAAAGCTCTTGAATGGCATAATAACAATTAGAGGCGAACTGTCATATGGAAAGTATTTAAAATGAAAAGAGTAGCATAGTAGATAATACGAATCATTAGAACTTTGTACAAGGACGCTGAAGCATCAATGTTAGCTAACCATTTCAAACAAAATAAAACAAGAATGCTTTCCATCATCTTAGCTATTTACCATTGTGCTAGATGATATAATGAGAGAAATCTGTTTAGGAAAAAGTGGAATCACATGATGTCTCTCATGTAAGCTGAAGGACTTAAATTATGCGGATTATAATCTTCCACTCTAAGTAAAATATTCAACATGCAAGCAAAATTAGAAGACTTGACTTTGTCAACTTCTTACTGCATTTATTTAAGGATTTTTAAAACAAAGCTTTTCTTGATACCAAAGTTCCTTTAAGTTGGCGTATACTAGTATACTTTGGCCGTATATATCCATTCAAAAATATTTTCGATTAGTACAGACTTTGAAATGCAGATGTCGAAAATTCATTATGGTCGTCAGCCAGTTGCTAATATTCATTTCAGCATTTCGAGAATCTTAAATAGTTTCATCATGACTCTAATTTTGTCTAGACAATTAACAAATAAACTTCATGCCAATCAAAATTTCTTCACGATAATAATTTCATTAACAATAAATATAAAAATAAGCGGAAAGGCAAAACATTGTAAAAAGGTTACGATTGAAACAAATAAAAGATTTATAAACTGATTATTAAAATCTTTATGTTGAGGGGAAATGAAGCATTTAAAATGTTATAATTTACAAAAATGAACTCTAAAGCCTAAATTCTATGAAAAATTCTATTCCATTCCATTCCTCATTCAAAAAAGGAAAAGAAAAAAATCTTAAAAATCTTTTAAGATTTAAGACTTGTAATCTGGAATGCAGAAGATAATATGTAAAATAAATATTTATCAAGAATTTTACCACAATTTCATTCATTATTTTTTACTATAAAATATACAACCTAAAATTGTTCTTCTTTCCCTTTACTTCGTACTTTGCGATCATTTTAATTATATTTTTCCAACCGTCTTAATGATAATTCTCCCTAAATCTCTTAGAAAAGAACACCAAATGCTGTTGTCTTCTTAACTTATTTTATTACTTGTTAAAACAATTCTTAAAATTTTTATTGTCTTCTCTTTTTTGAAATCGCCTTTCTTTAAATATTTCTTTTTCATTTCTTTTATTTTCCTTTTTTAGATTTTCTTTTTACTGCATTAAACAGAAAAAGAGAGAAAAAAACGTGTGTTTATTTTCACCTTTAACACATTTACGGTCAATTTCTATTATTTCATTTATTCTCTTAGCAGCACTTAATTTTATTTGTTTCTTTTTCCTCTTCTTTCCTCATAAAATATTTTTATTCCTATAAATAATTCTCATATATCTCTTTCTTTCCTTTTGAGGCTTTTCTTGGTATTAGTGTTATTTTCTTTGGTATTCAGTTCAGTTTTTGCGAAATTTTGTATGCAAAATGTGTTAAAGACATTAAGAAATTGTTTTATTCCTTTTTTTGGTGCTTTCAGTTTTCCATTGACTATAAATTAACAGGTATCCGTGTTTGTGGAGGTTTAAAAGCGTAAAAAGATTCATTATTTTCGTTATTTATTTTAAGGGAATTAAATTTAAGTGGTATAATTACAGGGGATTTATAAAATTTTGTTGTTTTTAATTGATTTAATCGTGGAAGGCATTTGGTATTTTTAATAATTTAATCTTAAAAGAATTAAGATAAGTCTTATGTTAAAAATAAATCAATTACTAAAACTTGCACTAAATGCAAATTTTGATTATATCACGGATCTTTTCAATTATTTGATCATGTCGTATTACAAAAGCAGACAGGTTAGGTCAGTGCTCGGATGTAGGTCTCAAAATATAAAAGACTCACAAAGTTACAGACAGAAATGCTGCTTAACATTCAGGGGTCAAAAGTAGAAAACGGAAATTAAAGTCAAGAAAAAAATTTTGTCGTTGCTGATACTTGAAGGGGAATTTTGAAGAAATGCTTTGGGTCAGTGTAAAATTCCCAAAAAGTTTTCGTTATGGCAAGCAATATGATGTTGCTGCAAAAGAACGCAATAATTTGTTAAAACGGGCTTATAAATACCGAAATGTACATTAAGAAATGCTTACAAAAAACGGCTTCTTATTTTTGGTCTGACTTGATATTCTCTCACTATGGTAAACAAGTTCTTGAGCGATAGTAGACGAAAAATTGGGTATTTATATCAAGAGAGGTAAATCCCCCAAACTGCCCGGAGCTAAGTTCAGTGGAGAGTGTGACAAAAGTGTGGTAGATTTTCAAAAGAACTACCTGTAAATGTTTATGGAAGGATTTTCCAAAATGGTTCAAATTTTCATCATTAGTGATTAAAACAATAAAAGTATTTTTTTCATAAACATGTGTTAAAAATTGTTCTATCTCACTCCTTACTAACAATTGAAAATTAAAATAATTTTTTTTAAATCCATCAAAATAGATTTTTTTCTTAAGATAATTAATATTTCATTCACATTAATTATACGCCTTAATAATAATGCACTACATTAACATAGGCGCCCCTAGAGTATGCACCATATTTTAGTTTACTTAATCTAAAGTATAGTACTTTATTATGATGGCGTATGATTGATTTTCATTGATTTTATAAATATCAGTCATAACTAATTTTTTACCGATTTTTTTTATAACGAGCAAAAGAAAAAAATATTTCTTTAACGATTTCTTTATTTTTTAAACAATGGACAGCGGAACAGAATAGTTTTTGTTTGCTAACAATTCTGTAACTTTTGTAAATGTTGTATTTTAAAAGCTATACGATCCGGATCCTCCTAAATTTGAGCCTTAAACAATTTTGAATTTTACCTATTTATTCTAAAATCACAAAGCATTGGATCTTAAAATATATGGTACTTTTAGAAACCTTAAAATGTTGGTTACAATGTTGTTTGGTAATAACTAATTACATAACTTCAATAAATATGTACTCTTTAGGTCAAAAAACGAAAAAATAACATATTTGGGTTTTGTCCTCACATCTTTTTTTAAAAGAAAATTGAGTTTCTAGGCAGATAACTATGGCTTTTGCAAGATGGATGGATTTCGGTACTGTACGATAAAAAAGGTTTTAAAATTCATTTAGACTTTAATATCATGTAAAATATCAAGAAACTTTAAAAAGTAAAAATATCCGAATTTGACAAATTCGGAGTTTTCTGACTACGCCCTTTACCACCCAAATCATAAGACCTCAGCTGTATATGTCATACAATTTAATTGAGATATTTTAAATTGCTGAAAAGCAACAAAATTATTTCCAACGAATTGTTTTTGCAAGGTTTGTCTTTTCATTAATTTGGTATTTCCTTGGGAAGGCTTCTTAAAGAAATTACGCACCACACTTTCGGCACGTTTAATTTAATAAATAATATCTGTATTGGAACATGCAAATTGGACATGAAAATTTTTATTTTCGATTTTTTATTGTTAAATTTAGATATTGTCTTTAAATGGTCCTCTTTTCATAAAATTTTATGAAAAAAAGCAATTTTCACATCTGCGTTTATAGAAATATTCCACATAAAATAGACCTAAGAACATTTAGTCTCAGAAATAAAGCAAACAATAAGACTTAGCAAATCTAGTTATCATTAAAAGAATACCGTTAAGTTGCCTCTAATTAAAAAATTTAAACTTTACTTTGTAATGAATAAAATTAAACACATTTATATCTCTGAAGGCCACAAATGACCGTGCTGATAAGTTGAGCACTTATAATCTAGGAAATCAAGTGAAAAATGGTTTAATTACATAAAGAGTACGGAGATTTTATAAAATTATTTCCAAAAATTTTAAATCTCACATTCTTTTCCACTTTAGGGTTACAATCTATATTTTGTTGACCTTTCAATTACGTCCTTTTATTGCATTTTTAACTTTCAAATAGTATTTCTGTCTTCCCAGCCTAAAGTAATCAATTTTAATTTATTTAAATTAAATTCTAATTATAAACTAACATATTACTAATTATATTTCCAAAACCTCTACATATTAACCACCTTCTTCTTCACCAAAATCTTTACAATTGTTCCAATAATAGTAAATTCTAAAATGGAAACCAGATATTAAAAATATTTTACCAAAAAGACAATTTAAGTAGAAAATTTTCTTAAAACATCTAATTTTTGAAATAAAATTATAGACATCTATTTCATGTCAAGAGAACCAAAATTACCTTCTTGTCAAATTATTACAAAATTTAAATTAAATATTAGATTATTAGCCTGAAGAAATAAAGGGGGTGAAGTTGGAAGGGGAAAAATAACTATATATGTTCACATTTACAATAATGTTACATACAATAAGTAAAAGTGTTATAGTCAGTTAAGCTGGGCTATGTAATATCTTACACCATAATGTCCGTTGTAAATGACTATTAAGCAAAATATATGAACGGTCATCGTATAATTAGCTTTTCTTATTAATGCTAATGTGTGCAATAGATTATCATAATACTGATAATTTTTGTGAAATTTATTTATGGACCGATCGCGGCATAATTTCACTCAGGGATTTTGGCTTATATCTATTTTAATTTTACTTAAAAAAAATCACACATACCCACATATATATGTGATTTAAGAGTTTGAAAGTGGTATTTAGAAGGGTCCAGGAATGGGACCTATGAGAAATTATGGACTGAATCTCTTATAATTTAATAAAAGACTTATTTCTACAAAATTTGGTAACTACCGTTTTGTATTTAGAAATTTTATAGGCTAAAAACCACATTCCGGGAGACATTTTTACGGGCCTTATATGAAATAATGGACTGATCATCACCATTTTCAATTAAAATCGTTCTTGGCCAAAAATTCATTAAGATCTCTTCCAAACTGCAATCTTTTCGAACAAGCTTTTAATGGCAAATCTAAAAGTTGTGGTTAAATTATTTTTTCTGTCCACCTACGATGGTGTAGGGTATAAAAACCACAGCAAGAAGTTAAGAAAATAGTAAACATATTTTTGCCTAAAATATCTTAACAAATTAAAGTCTATTTCAATGGAGTAAAATTATTTTATCTATAGTTTTGTATTATTTAAAGTGTTTATGGTTTCCAATGTGTGAATGTACATGTGTGTGTGTAAGGAAACAAATCTTGAAATAAACAAATTATTTTCATCCTTAAAGGACATTTTCTATCATTTAAGTAACGACAACCATCCTTAATTGTAACTGATACAATTGTCTCTACACAAACACTTTTAAATGTTGGATACTAAGTGTAAAATATGCACACATATACATTCATAATGATGGAAATATATGGAAACACTTAATATGATTTAGAGGTGAATGCAAAGTAACAAATTTAGGTTAAAAGTATTTCAACGGTTTGAATTTTCTTTCAGAAAAAATTTAAACATTTTTATAAAATCATGAATAAATAAATTGATAAAAGTTAAATTTTTTGAAAAGTTTTTAGTTTTTTTTAAAGTCTTATTGTTGTAATACTTTTTTCTCCCACTGTTTCAGTAAATAGTATATTCATCATATATACAATTTGAAAATAGGACTATAGATTGAAGTACAACATCATTTTGTAAAACCAAAAATTTTATGTTGAATTGTTTAAGTAGTTGTGGTGTTCTCTCCCACACACTCTCTCCCTTTCTACTTTCCCCTGTGTCAAAATATCACACAAACACACACCTACTATTACACTTTATTTTATAGTTTATATGCATTTGTATATAAAAAAATAAAGTTAATTTATTGTGTGCATATTTGTGTGTATGCAATAGTATATGTACGTCAAAATGTACTTCATTGGTGGCATCTATGTGTTGTGTTGTTGAACAAGACAACAACAACAATATTTAGTCCATTGCATTTTAGTTTATAACTTAAAATGAGTATTGGAGTCATTTTAGGGCCAGGCAAAGGCAATAGAGAGAAAAAAAACTATTTTAGCAAAGTAAAAGATAAACATTCTACACCTTTTCAAAACAGAATTCATTCAAAACATTTCTTTAACCGACCATATTATGAGTTGAATCAATGAGGGAGGAGAAAAGTCAAACAGAAGAAATTTTATTGGAAACTTGAATTGCAATAGTGACAAATTAAGTTAATTAAAAAATTTAAGATTGTTACCAAAGAGAAATTGGTATTATAATAATTCAGAATTTACTATGTGACTTACAATTAAATTTAATATCACATGAATAAAATCCTTGAAATTTTGAATGATTATTTCTTATGTGGGAAATGTTACAAAAGGTTGTTATTTTTGTCATATTTTTGCTGATGATTCATATTGTTATATCACTTAAAAAGCTAATGGGTTGCATTTGCTGGATCAGATGTAATGTTTGATTTAAAAAAAAAATCAACAAAAACCAATCAAAATATTTGACCTCTCGGACTCATTCCTTAGTAGATTACGCAAACTGTTAATGGAATATCTGCTAAGCTGCTTTTATCTGTCCTATTAATAAGAGCTTATTTTTAAGATTCTTTCTAAGAATGTTAGGTTCGTTAAAGTCAAATAATCAACGTTGATTAAGGGACTTAGTTGAAATGCAAAAAGTTTTCTAAAAATTATAACACTTATTACGGTCTTATGAATTAAAGTATCCAGCGTATTAAAAATTACGCTTAGGTGCAGAGATCGTTCTATGACAACCAAAGTTAATATATTGAATTTATAACCTTCACATTGTGGATCGATTAACAGACTTATGTTCTCCACTGTATATATTTTTATGACAGTTTGTATATAATCAGAGAAAGAGCACTCAAAAATGGTAGAGGAATAGTTTGAGACCTATAGGAGTTGCAATTTTTTTTCGTCTATAATTACTCAGGGTTTTCCCGACCTTACGTACCGTTATGCTGACAGATGAAAAAAAATGATTAAGATTATTGCATGGAAGACAGAAGCTGTTAGTTTTTGCATCCATTCAAAATTTAATATTTTATATATATAAAGTCTATTAGAAGACTCAATAGGAATTAATCATCAGATATGCAGAGTTCCTGATGCCTGAGATATCATATTGCCTAAAGTTGCTTATTCTGGATCTGTTAGAATATTACTAGTATCGGTGAGATCACCGATATTCTAACAAGATTTATGGATATAAAAGTAGCCTCTAAAAAGTTCCTCTAAAGTGACCAATAGTTAAGAACCATCTAAACCCCATAATGTTTTCGGACCAAATGAAAATGAGTTAATTTAGATATGTTATCAGTATCTCTTGTTTAAAAGAAAATCATACTAAATGAAAATTGACGAAGAACTAAATGAAAATTGACGAAGTGAAAGATTGATGTCTGTATCTCTCATTTTATTTTCACTTTATATAGAAACAATTTTACTTTTACCCCGCCCTTTAACAATAAATGTTAACCAAACGAAATTTATGCAAAATATCAACAATGTTTGTTTGTATAAACTAGTTAAGTATGTATGTGTGTAAAAATGCATATGAGTGTAAAAATGCATATGAGTGTGGGTACATATATATGAGTGTGTGTCAATATTAAATGTTGCATTGTGTTAGTTACTATGACCGCATTTCACTTTAATTGGATTGTTTGGCTTAGAGGCCAAATAGTCAGTTAGATGTTTGTTAAATGTTTGTTGTGTATGTTGCAAATTACTCAGACACATAAAACAACAAAAACACATACAAAATATCTCGAGTAAAATTTTCAGATGGAAAATTTAAATGAAAAGCAAATGTAAGTCATTGTCTTGTTCTAACCGCATCAATATAATTTTGTACTTATAAGCAAACATACACACACAAACAAACAAAGGAACAAATTCTATTTTAGTCTTCTTTGTGTAATTTAACACCAGAAGTAAATTAAGATTTTCAAAAACCAAAAATAAACGCAATGAGCGTAACAATTGCAATTGAACGCTTGAATGAAATTCTTATTTGTTTTAGAGAAAAAACAAATCTGGAAAGAAACTTACAAATACATATAAAAACAAATACACACTTACGTGCAAGGAAATGAGATGCAAGTACAATTTAATTCATTTGTTTCGGTATATAAAACTAACAATTTAAGTTTTATAAATTGATTAGATTAAAAATTAATAATAATTTTATATAAAATTCTGTTCACAAATTTTAAAAATTTATTGTTGGAGTTCTGTTAAAAGTTTTTTGTCCCAATTCACAATATTTTCGCTAACTTTGCTAAATGTCTCCAAAATTTTTTGCCAAAACATGCAACAATATTTTAATTGTTGTTTTTGGAAATAATTTGCAACAACAATAAAATCAAAACTTTTTATGAAAACAAACAAAAACTAATAAATAAAAATTTAGTTTTATTTGCTTTTAGATGTGAATAATAAAAACAAGTCAAAACTTTTAATTCATTAATGGTAAATTCCAAATACCCTCAACCACATTTAAATATGCATTTTTAGTGAAAATGTGCATTTTTTGTGAATTTTTAGTGAAAATGTGTATTTTTAGTGAAAATATTAATTATTTTAATGAAAATATGCATTTTTAGTGAAATTGTACATTTTTAGTGAAAATGTGAATTTTTATGAAAATGTACATTTTTAGTGAAAACAAACCAAAAAATAAGAAAAAATGTGTATTTTTAGTGAAAATATTATTTTTTTTTTTAATGAAAATATGCATTATTAGTGAAAATGTGGATTTTTTAATGAAAATGTGTATTTTTAGTAAAAATTGGTATTTTTACTGAAAATGTGTATTTTTAGTGAAAATGTAAATTTTTAGTGAAAATGTGAATTTTAAGTGAAAATGTAAATTTTTAGTGAAAATGTAAATTTTTAGTGAAAATGTGAATTTTTAGTGAAAATGTGAATTTTTAGTGAAAATGTGAATTTTTAGTGAAAATGTGAATTTTTAGTGAAAATGTGAATTTTTAGTGAAAATGTGAATTTTTAGTGAAAATGTGAATTTTTAGTGAAAATGTGAATTTTTAGTGAAAATGTGAATTTTTAGTGAAAATGTGAATTTTTAGTGAAAATGTGAATTTTTAGTGAAAATGTGAATTTTTAGTGAAAATGTGAATTTTTAGTGAAAATGTGAATTTTTAGTGAAAATGTGAATTTTTAGTGAAAATGTGAATTTTTAGTGAAAATGTGAATTTTTAGTGAAAATGTGAATTTTTAGTGAAAATGTGAATTTTTAGTGAAAATGTGAATTTTTAGTGAAAATGTGAATTTTTAGTGAAAATGTGAATTTTTAGTGAAAATGTGAATTTTTAGTGAAAATGTGAATTTTTAGTGAAAATGTGAATTTTTAGTGAAAATGTGAATTTTTAGTGAAAATGTGAATTTTTAGTGAAAATGTGAATTTTTAGTGAAAATGTGAATTTTTAGTGAAAATGTGAATTTTTAGTGAAAATGTGAATTTTTAGTGAAAATGTGAATTTTTAGCTAAAATCTAAAATTTTTAGTGAAAATGTGAAAATTTTTTGTAACAAATGATTTAGTGAATTCATTAGGAAAAAATTAAATTTTTGTGAAAAATGAATTTTAAGTAAAAAGAGTTTTTAAATGAAAGTGAAAATTTGTAGAAATATAGTGAATTTGTAGTAAAATTAAAAATTTTTAATAAAATAGTGAACTGTTAGTAAAATAACAAAATGTAAAAATGTGAATTTTTAATGAAATTTAAATTTTAAAGAAAATTTGGAATTTCTAGTGCAAAATTTAATTTTCAGTGAAAAAAAAATTTTTAAATGAAAAATTGAATTTTCAGTGAAAAGTTGATTTTTTTGTGGAAAATTGAATTTTTAGTGAAAAATTGAATTTTCAATGAAAAATTTAATTTTCAGTGAAAAATTGAATTTTCAATGAAAAATTTAATTTTCAGTGAAAAATTTAATTTTCAGTGAAAAATTTAATTTTCAGTGAAAAAATTTCTAATATAAAAGTGAGTTATCTCTTTCACCACCTGACTTACTGTAGAGTAAAGAAATTCCGCAAATCATTCAAAATCAATAAGCGACAAAAATTTCAACTCTTTCCAACACCACAAAAGAAAAAAGTCGAAAAAAATGCTTTTGCAAAAGTTTTATTTTGTTGTTTGTTTTCAAAATTTTACTTTTCAAATGTTTTTTTATGTTTTGTACTTTTATTTGGGATTTTTCAAAAAGCGGTAACAAAAAAGCGCAACTTTTTGCACTTTTCTCAGGTGGAGTCGGTTATTTTTTACACACCAAAATGTTTTATAGAAATAAATACTGTGGAAATTTTAAGTGAAGAAAAATAAATGGAAAAACTAATTTTCATTGTTTTTTAATATAAATTGAAAGTTTTAAAATTTAATGAAAAAATAATAATAACAAATAAATTAATAAGTAAATAAATAAATAAGTAAATAAATAAATAAATAAATGATTGAATGAATGGAAGGGTGAGGACGGCTTATATTAGATACGTTTACAGACTTGAAAGAAAATTTATAATAAGAAGTAAATAATTCTATTTTAGAAGATGTTTTTATTTTTTATGAGCAGATCACTGAATATAACTAAGGCAAAAAAGTTATAGACCGATATCTGAGTTATATCATATTATATCTTGTGCGGAAAAGATGGATTAATAAGGTCACATGTTGGACTGCTCGTATTATCTGGCCCTCGTACAAAACGATTAGAAACAAACAATCGTGGTTTAGGCCCCGGGCAAAGTTCAGGCTATTAGTTTTAGTATTGAGCAGGTACTGTGTTAGGAGAATGGGGCTTGCCGGAATGAGACAGAGGAACTGACTGCTTCTCACCTTCTGTGTGAATGTCAAGAACTCGGTGCGCTTCCAGACTGTAAGTACTTTTGGAGCTAGAACCATTTCACTAGTTGATCTTTATTATTTGAACCTACGATTACTTTTCTCTTTCCTTTCAGATAAAGACTGCCTGTACGCAACTTATATGCAATCGGTAACATAACTTGTTACACGAGAAGTACACTTATTGATACACCTTGTAGTCATTGAGGTAGGATTAAGGTAGATCTCTACTATTTCTTTCACAATAATTTTCTGCCTCTCTCTTATATACCTTATGGCAATGAACTGGTTGATCTCCTTAAAGTGTGTCATTTGACAGAATCCAAAAAAAAACGTTATTGTCTTTTCTGTGTCCATCGCCTAAAAACTGTAAGGATTTTAATAAAAATATGTGATTTAAGTAATGATATTTTTAACAATAAAAAGTTATTCAGAAGTTATGTCAGAATGAAGGAAATTGAAGAAAATAACTTGGACTTGGTTATTCTACGTGAATTTAAAATCAGTAAATTCGATTTTCAAGTAAATTTACCCAAACTGTTCCTGTAATTATGGTATTTATCTCATTTTTAAATAATTCACAGTGTATTTTATTTCATTTGCATGTTTAAGAGAAAGTAAATTTATTCTTTTTAAAATATAAATATATTTCATTTTTCAACTTCCATTGTTGCATGCAACATAATGAAAATAAAAGTAAAGCGCAACATTTGAAACACCAAATAACTATAATATATACACAAACATTTAAAGGTATTTATGATAATGCTAATAATTCAACTCCAAATGAAGTACAAAAAGAACTAACTGACAATAAAAAAGGTTTCACAAAAGCAAAAATATATGTAATATTTTTATCTTCTACATTCAAATTGAAATTAGTTAGTTTATAATTAGAATACCAACTTATAAAGTTATACTAGACAATGCCAGATCTTCAAAACCTTCCACTACATACACACTAGTACATTATATAGAAATTTTTATTAGATATTACACAGAAACACTTAATGAGTGATAAAATTAGTTATATAATTTTCTATATATATATTTTTTCTACTTAACCGATTTTGATCATTTATGGATTAGTAATCAAGTTCATACCTCTTCTTCGCATTACACACATAATGACGAAGTTAATATAACCAATTCACCACTTGTGGTAATTGAGGGTATAAAAATAGTAGTTAGTCCATTTTGCTCTTCGGTTCAATACATTTATTATTTTATTTGATTTAAAACTCATTTTGAAATAATATTTATAAATGTGTAATTTTACATATGTATTTATGTGAGCTTTTAGATAAAATGAAATATCAAACTTTTTCTATTATAAAAGTTTCAATTTTCCTTATATCGTGGTCTAACTTATACATGTGTATATGTAAATATATACATATATATGTATGTAGGAAATGCTTTAACTTCTAACTATATTGTGTTTTTCGACTCAGTCAAAACTTATTAAGCAAAAATTAGCTTTGTCATTCCATGTGTAACGCTTAGAAGGAATCATCTCAGACCCCATAATTTACATATAATTTCTTGCATCACATCAAAATCTGAGTCGATTTAGCTATGTTCATCTATCTGTCCGCCTGTGTATCTGTCAATGAAATTTGAACTGAGTATTTGTTCTAGTCCTGAGAAGGTTCCTATTTTAAAGCAACAAAATGGTACTGTATATTAAATAACGAAGACCGATATCTGAGGCATCATCTAAGTTCAAACCAAAAAATATTTCTTAAAATTGTCAGTTATAAAGCGACAAATTAGAATAAATTTTTCCATAATATTAGACTATATATATTTCAATACCATTATAAAAATTATCAAAATCGGTTCAGTAGAGAAAAAATTATAAGAAAAAAATTTTATTGCTCATTAAATGTTCCATGTTATATTTAAGAAAAATTTGTGTATAATGTAAACGCCTGTGAGAGTATGTGTGAATGTGAATGTACAGAAATAACGTATTTTTACACACGCAATGTGGTGGAGGGTATTGAAGATGCGGCATGACCGAATATAACATTCTTACTTGGTCTTTTATAGTTTTTTGACTTTTATTTGCGAAATTGTTTTCTTCCTCTTTATCGTTTGTTTGCTGCCTGCTTTAGCAACAACAATTGTTTCTATTGACTTGTTTTATTGTAAGGATTTGTTGTTGAATGTTTAATATCATCACAACGACTACTGACTAAACAAGTAAGAAGTTATAATTGGACAAACCCGACTGTATAGTACCCTACACCAAATTGTTTTTTATAAGTGTTAGCTACCAAACACTAATGAACCAACCTCGTATAAAGGTACATTTTAATTTATGCTTAAGGGTGCAATATACTATAATGTTATTAACATTCATATGCACAAACGCCTAATACCTCAACCATCTTTGGTGGTGTAGGGTATAAAAACAAAGATTTTACAATAAAAACATATTAGAACTATAACTACATGGAAAATTTTCATTGTTGTGCAATTTTCCAATAAAAATGTAAATTATGGTAAAAGTAATATATCATACAGTAATAGAAGAAAAAGGAAAATTATTTTCAATAATTTCCTGAAATAATTTTATAAATTTTTACAAAAACAAAATTTATAAAAAATCTTGAAGCACAAATTTTTAATAAAAATTGATTAAATCGATTGTTATATACGGCTGTGTTGAATTTTCTCCTTTTAAGTCATGCAATCATTAGCAGAAGTTGGAAAACCAAAATGAAAAATGGTATTAGTTCATATTTTCGATGCAATTTTTCCATATTTAAGAATTTCTTGAGCCTAAAAGAGTTATATCCGAATACGACATTATATTTAGATACATATTGTAAAGACAATAAAACATAATTGTACACAATTTCAATAAAAAAAATTGTCTTATAAGTTTAAACTAAAGCACAACTGTTTTAAAGTTTAAGGGTGACGATTTAAAAAAAAAAATAAAAAGTGATTCACATATAAGCTCAACCCCGTTTCCAGGAAAGAGATCTTATACAGGATCTTATAATATGGCAAATATTTGTCAAATTAATAATAATATTTGTAGGCAGTTAAATAAATATTTGTGTTGAGTTTCAATAATTGGTCTGTATATAATACTTTTATAAGCTTAAAAATTTTTCCGGAATGTGGCCTCATATGGAAGATATAGAAAAACATGGAGCGATATTGGTGAAATTGATCGTATATATTCAAGACAGCTGCAAATATAATTGTGATGAATTTTTAAAAGTTGGTCCACATATAAGAGTTTTAATTGCTTAAAATCCTAATCCGAGCAGGAGACTCGTATGGAATTCTGGGTTTATTTTGCGTACCAAAATTAATATATGTGGCAAAGTTTAGATAATCCGATTTGAAGTTTTTTTGTTTCTTGATCAAGTACATATAACTGTTTGTTATGATTAAGTACTGTCTAAATATAAGTACTGCTTTAAAAAATTTATGATTTTTTTTTTTTTTTGAATTTTATGGTTGTCTCAAATATCAGACTGTACTTTTTAATAGTTGATCAAAATAGCTGGTTTTAAATAAAAATTTGGCATGAAAATGTTTTTAACAGACATATATTTATTGACTCATATTAAGATGTGATGCATGATTAAATATATTTTCTGGAGTTTTAAAAAATTTCTTCGCGTTACATACAGAAAGACAAAGTTAATATTTTCTCATCACCCCTTGTGGTGGTGGAGGATACAGAAAGTAGCAAAATGTTGAGAATATTTTAAAATGAAAAAAGAATTTTTTAATGAAAATGAAATGCAAAAAATTTTGAACAAATTTTGAGAAAATTTTAAAAAGACAAAATTTTCAGAAATTTTTTGTAAACAAAATTTTGGAAAAAATTAAAAAAGACTAAAATAATATTTGGGAAATTTTTAAAAAGAAACAAAAATTTTTAGGACATTTTAAAAATGACAAATTTTGACTTTTTATGAAAATGAAAAACACAAAATTTTGGAAAAAAATTAAAAGACAAAATTTCAGAAATTAAAAAAAAATTGGAAAAATTAAAAAGGAATAAATAATATTCGGGAAAATTTGAAAAAGTAACAAAAATTTTTAGAACATTTTCAAAATGACAAATTTTGACTTTTTTATGAAAATGAAAAACACAAAAATTTGAACAAATTTTGAAAAAAAATAAAAAGACAAAATTTTTAGAATTTTTTTTTTTTTGAACAAATTTTGAGAAAATTTTAAAAAGACAAAATTTTCAGAAATTATCTATAAACAAAAAAAAAATAATAAAAAAATAATGAATAAAAAAATAAAAAAGAAGAAAAATAAAATTTGAGAAAATTTTAAATTTTGAAAAATACAAAATTTTTTAAAAATTTTAAAAATAACTTATTGAAAAACAAAATTTTTAAAAATTTTGAAATTTCAAAATTTTAAATTCAAATTTAATTTTTAGGAACACAAAATTCTAATAAAACTCTGAAAAGAGAAATTGTAAGAGAACCCAAGTTTTGGGGAAATTCTTTAAATATTGTAAGAAAACATTTTATAAGAAAATTGAAAAAATACAACATTTTATAAAAAAAAACTTCATTTTTTAATGATCTGTAATGAATCGAAGTAATAGTTCAAACTGAAAGATGAGTTATGAACTCGGATTCACATCTTACGTCTAATCAAAAATATATTCCTTTATCCGTCTCCTCCTTTTTAACTCAGTTGTCTATAAAAAAATTACATATAGAAGTTAATTGACAAAATCTATTACTTAGACCAGAAGGAGTTCATCACTATTTTTCATTCTCCCGGAAATTTTATTTTTAAGTTATATTTTTAGAAAAAATATCTTAATAAAATCGGAAATATAATAATTTCTTTGCCAATTTTTAATTTTATCTTTCCACTAATGTTCATTGTTGCCACACAAGAAGAATGTTCGCTAAATTTTGTATTATCTGAATTTTCCTTCAAAAATGTTTTTATAAATTTCTATTTATGAAAAAATCTTCACAATATTTGCTTTAGTTTATTTTTTATGAAATTTTGTTTGCAAAATTTAAGGTTCCACTGTAACTTATTTTATAAATTGAATTCATACATGTTTATATTGTTTCTTTTTCAATTTGAAAATGCTTTTTATTTGAGTTGCTGCTACGGCTCCAAATGATGCTGGTGGTAGTGTTGCTGTTGTTGTTTTATATATTATTTTTCATCTTTTGTTACTATGCTTTTTCTTCTTCTTTTCTTTTTTTGGTTGGTTGACTGGTGGACTCATGGTTTGTTTAACAATAAATTTTTGAATTGTGGTTTAATTTAAAAGAAAAATTGAATTCTACATTTATTTATTACACAATCACACAGACATTCACACATACATAGCAAGGAGTCAGCATAAACCACAAATAAATATTATTCTACGATCAATATCACTCTGAGTTCAGGAATATAAAAACGATTTAAATGCAAAATAAGAGATTTTAAGTTGATTTTAAGAAAAAGACTTAATTTCTTAATATTCTATTTGTTTGTTAAGAGTCAGTTGAATTTTAGAACATTTTATTTTATAAATCAAATTATAAGATTTTTTTCTCTTTTCACTTTATAACTTCATTTTTTTAAGTGATTTTTGCTTCTTATACCCTCCATCACCAAAAGTGATGAAGAGAGTATATTAACTTTGTCATTCCGTGTGTAACGCTAAGTAGGAAACATCTAAGACCGCATAATGTATGAAGTACACAACTTTAAACATATAAAAGGATTTAGTTATGTCTGTCTTTTGTTATAAGTTTACATTGGCGATTTTTTTGTAAGCGTTTACAAATTTACCAAATCAAAGTTCTCATTGATGAAGTTCTTCGCTTAAACGTAGAAGTTGCCTCAGATTTGCGAAACAAAAGTCGCATCTTGAATATTAACCATTTTTTCGTGAATATTAACCATTTTTCTTAAAATTTTCACTATTTTTATGATTCGATTGTTCTTAATTTTATTTTATTTCATTCATAATTTATATAAAATTTATTGTTAAATGAATGAAATTTCATGAAGTTTTATGCGGGAAAATCCAAATTGTAAAAAAGGGAAAATTTAAAAAAGTACACAAAATTTTATACTAAAGTCACACCAACGGCAACACTGGTCTCGAGCTATAGATTTTAATGACTGATTTTATTAAAAAAGTTAATGATAAAATAAAAATTTTCCTACACGAGAGACGATATTCATGAAAATCCTATACTGAAGACAATTATCGAGTTATCTGAATTTTGATAGAACTGGTTCATATAAGGATTTCATATAAAGGATTTTAAGCATAAAACACTATTAATGAAGGTGTAATAACCACCTATGGCTTGATAATTGCAAAAGTAGATTTATATATTAAAATTGGTGCAGTCGAAAAATAGTTATTGGTAAAAATATAACTAATTTAATGATTCATTACGTGTTCCTGTGTTATATTTAAGAAAAACGTTTATATAATGTATACGTATGTGAGTGTATATGTGAGTATGTATTAACGAAGCATAGTGTATTTACTTCATATTCATTTGTAGCGGAGGGTATTGAAGTTTCGGCATAACCAAACATGTTATTTTTACTTGTGTCTAAGTGATTTTTGCTTCTTTTATTTAAGCTTTTTTCGAATTGTTTACTTTTAAAGCTTCAAAATATTAAAATAAACTCCTTACATTATTTACAGCTTTAATTTTATTTCTTTTTCCATTTTTTTCTTTCTATTCCTTATTTAAAAAACTTTATACATAAAAAAAAATCGCAAAACACACTCCATCAGTCAATCAGTCAGCCAGTCATTATTTCGTCTATCAATATTTAGTTAGAAAAAACAACAACAAATCAAATCAAATCAAAGCAACAGTTACATTTTAAGTAAAAATGAAATAAAAATAACGAAAGAAATTGCCTCATTTTAAGCTTCTGGCAAAATAAGTTTATTTGCTAAATCCCGTCAAGTTAAATAACTCGTAATTTGCTAAATAAAAAGAAGAAACAAGTAAGAATTCTATATTCGGCTGAGCTGAATTTAAATGCTCTTCATCGCTTACATTATGGAAACATTTACATGAGTTGAAGATATAACGAAGTATTGGAACATTTACTTGAAATTTCTATAAATGTTGGTACCAAGTCGAAGTTTTTAATGGACTTCTTTATTTAAAAATAATATTAAAATGAATAAAATAAAGGAATATCCCATATATGAGGTAATATTAATTAAATTGGTACATATATTGAATACAGTTATCTGGCAGTTGATTTATTTAAGAGTTATACTAAAATATGGATCGATATTTTTCAAAAAAGTAACGTATATTTATAATATTTAAAATTCTTCGTAACGGTTTTCAGTTAAGTTTCTTCATATATAAGAGTTTTATAAGTTTAAAATCGGAGGGGACCATGTTTGTTATGGCAAATTAATATTATATATAGAAAAATTATTGTGCCAAAATTCAACAAAATTGGTTTATATTTAAGAGTTTTATAAATTATATTCCGGGAAGAGCTCCTATTTGGGAGTAAATAATGGACCTTTAGGCTTAATATTTTGTGATTACAGCTTTCTCTATATTGGCCCGATATTGATGTTCTTTTTAGTACGATATTGAAGGACATAAAACTGTATGCTATGGATAAATTCCATTTTAGTCCAGTTACTTTTTGTTTAAAAATTTAGAAAAGTTGCTTTTTGGTATTATGAGATTTCCTCAGTTTTTGGTCTTTAATTTTTTGCTAACGGATATATAATTAGTTTAAAATAAAACTGTTTTTGGCAACGAAAGCCAGTGTGGCCAAGTTTCATTGAAATCAGATGACTATTCTTGGCATGAGAATGTTTCCAACAGACCGACAGACGGACATAGCTAAATCTACTCAGATTTTGATTTGATGTCAAAATATACATACCTTATTAGGCCTGATTCCTTCTTGGTGTTACACACGGAATAATAAAAGGGTAAACCACAAGTAGTGATGAGGGGCTGTATTTCATAAGGTGTCAAAAACTTCCCATGGACGAATGGAAGGTCATACGCCAGATTTTAATGTGGTCCCAAAATAAAAATAATTATGGGGTATTATAGGATTTTTTAACGTGTTACATAAAGATTGATTTATTTATAAAAACCTTTTCCAACTCTTGTATTAGTGGAGCGTTAAGAAAAGTGAAAAAAAATAAAACAAGATGAAACTTTGAAATATCATTCACACGCATTTTCGCATTTCTCCCAAAACACTCTCTCACACAAACATTAATAAATATTTGTTAAACTACCACATACAAACATGCAATATATGTGAGAGAATGTTTACATGATTTCATGAAAGATAATTTATATCGTGTACTAGTGTTAATAGAAATACAAAACTTTAAACAGTGATAAACAAAAGAAAATTAACATCATTTAGGAACTACAAAAAATTAATTTAAAAATTTTAAGATTTAAGAATTTTTCTTAATTTACTTTATTTTAGTCCCTCCTAACTTTTTCAAATCAGTGTTAATTAACTTTTATCGCCCACTGTTTGTTATAGTAAATAAACTGCTATAGAAAATAGCATGACTTCAAACGAATGAGCAAAAGAGGGGAAAAAAGTTAAAACATGATTAAATCTTAACAATAAAATTAAAAAAACAAACAACAACACATACAAGCACAAAGAGAGAAAAAAAACTACATACATGCACACAATTACATAAAGTAAATAAGATCCCAGTTTTATGAGATTTTTGCAAAAGTGGTTAAAAAAAATGGAAGAGTAATTAATTCTTAATAAGTTTTATTTTCATTCTTAAGCTAAATAAATTGTTTATTTTTTGAGGGATTGAAAGAGTTTTAATCCAAAATATTTCTTTGTTTAGAGAAAAAAAGGAAAAAAGGGAATTTCTAAAAAATAAATAAGATTTGTATACAAATTGAAATTGTTTTTTAAGTTTAATTTTTTTTATTTGGGTTAATCGGAAGAAATTAATTACATTGCTGGATATGCTTAAAGGATTTCATAGATTTTCATTTGGTTTTACAACTTATTCTTTCGACTTTTCTAAAAACATATGAATTATACTCCCAAAAATAGCTACGGTTTAAGGTTAAAAAAGAAATCGAATCAATTTCTGATATCCTTTGTACAATAATGGTATTCCTGTAAGGACGTTCCAAGGATGATAGTCAGAACTGCATATTTATGCTCTAATGTAAAGAGGTGCAAAATTTAGTTTTTCTGGTAACAAATATGTAACTTCTGATCAGCAGAAGAAGCGTTACAACGTTGGAAGTTTGGATCCATTAGGGCTTCAACATGCTATTGGGGTACACTGTAGGCTGCTTCGGACATAATCTGTTAACCCCGTGTCACATTTGTAACGATCCAATTATATATCTGTTATTACCCGAAATTACAAAAATACTATAACTTTCAAATTGAAAACAATTTTTTGTTGGATTAATTTATTGATTGTTTTTAACTTAGTAAAAATATCGGGATAATACTGTCATATTTGTATAAAAAACTGGCTTTAAATTTTCAGTTAAACAAATTTAATGGCCAAGTTACCAAGTTATCAAGTTACTATTTCCCTTACAATTCCACCCATGGTACCCATACCTACACTCCCAAGCTCAGCAGCAATTCTGTCCCACTGTAAGCTAAGTTCTACCAGTATCTAATTAGTTTTGGTCCGATCTTACTGCAGGTGACCGAGCGTTTTCATAATAGACTTCTCTTCTTGATTATCTCATAAATGAATCAAGTGTTTTCAGTACACAAAACACTTCTTGATTCTCAGATACTGACGATATTCGCCACTTGGATTTAGATATGACTGGTATATAAACTTTCTTTTTTGGGTTTGTAGTAATGTATTACTATTTTTCGCCCGTAATAAATTGATATATTTTTTTCTTTTGTAGAATTTAAGCTGTGTTGCCAAAGTACTGTATATGACTATCTCAATTTATACGCAACCCCATTTCTATGTTTTTAACACAATTTAAAGTCATTCTTTATATGAAAATATTAGTTAATCTTTCATTTAAAAATAACCTTCACGTTTAATAATTCCGGTTCTTAGTCACCAATGTTATTTATCTCTTCTTGTCTTCTTTGTTATTACTACTCTACTAATAATAGATATTTGATCAAAAATTAGCCTTTAAAACAGGATTCACCGATTGTTCAAACATTAGTTCAACCTATTTCGGACCTGACTTTAAATAGGCTATCATAGTCTTATTCTTATTGAATATATAAAAAGTAAAAATGTAGTTTACTATTTATCTCTCCATATTAGGTTAGATTGCACCAACGTTCTTCACTTTCTTCGAGAATTCTAAGCTAATATCATTCAAATTAGATGATTTCAAATCTGGCACAGAGAAAAACCTTCAGACCTTAATAACCTAACTCCCAGACCTATTTCCCATGTCCATTTCAGTATGTAATTTAAAGTCGATTCCATGAAGATTTAAAATAAGTGTTGAAATTTTATATCTGAAGAATTGTCTTTTGTTGCAACCTATTTTTATTTGCATATGATCAGTAATGAGTTATTAGACAGGATTTTTCGGCTATTGCCCATCCTCGCTGCGGTAACAAATATACTTAATGTCTTGAGTATTACAACATTAATAAATCAGCTCAAAATATATTCCTTCTTGCTTTTGTTAGATGGAGAATGGTTACTCTTTACTTCAACAAGTCTTTCAGGGGACTCCAATTAAAGCAAGAACACACTTCTTTTCTTGAACATAGAGATTGTCTCAGATATCATCCTATATATATCTTAAAACGATGACTGAGATATGTCTGTTTTAAATAGGAAACTTTTCAGTACAATTATAAATTCTCTGGCCTTTCGCCACTAGTGGATATATGAAGGTCCCAAATGGGTATACATATACTTGTATTTAGCCAAAATCTGAATCGATTTATTAATGTCCGTCTATTGTTGGCATGCTTTCATTCACAATAATTGAAATTAAGTTTCAGTATTTGCTATTGTCTAAGAAGTTTCATATTTTAAAACCAACAAAATCTATTTAGTAGAATGGCAAACGTTTCACTCTAAAAGAAATATTTCAGGACACGGGGGAGCGGTATCCCTCTTACAAACGAAACAGTTAATATCGCATATCTATATAACTTATACAGGGAATTACATGAAATTTGGACCATTAATAGTATTTTGACAAGGCTTTATTGTAGACTACAAAATTTACGTATACGGGAGAATGGAATCCTTCTAAGAATAGAAACTTTCAATATCGCATATCTCTGAAACTTTTAAGGCAAAATTTCATTACGGATACGACCGGAGGAGTGGTATCCTCCCCCAAACTTCATTTTGCATATAGTTTTTGTATGAAACTGTTAGAGAAAATTTTTAATAATTTGCGATATGGATAAAACCCTTTACTTACAATTCTTTCAATATCGCATATTTCCAAAGTTGTTATAAGAAATTTTATGAAATGTTAAGATTGGATAAAGCAATGACAACAATATTAAAAAGAGTGTAATATTGATATTTTCGATATGCTCAGACAATTATCATGGTAGACAGTTTTAAAGATTCCTCATAGCCGAATATAGCAGTTTCACTTGTTAAAATTTAAAATGGATTCTATACATTTAGTTCCATTAATTTCCAAAGAAGTGATAAAAATTAGTAATAATGTTTACATAACTATTTAACACATCTTTTATGGCCACAACCAACGTAAAAGTAAATTTAATATAAACAGTTTGCTAAATATTTAATTATTAATACAAAAGTAAAATATTCTTTTTTCCCTTCATCCATTAATTTTCCAAAAAGCCTATTTTTAACATTGACAACTAAACATAATTTCTTTAATAGAACATGATATATCAATTTATGTTTTATTATGTCAAAAATCTATTTTTAGTTCACATTTTCAATAATAAAAAAATGGAAAAGGAAATGCCTCATTAAAATATCTATCAACCAAAAATATCAACAGGAAATAAGTAAGAATATTATATTCGACTGTGATGAATCTGCTATACCTCCACCAAATGCTTATGAAGTAAATACATAATGTTTCGTACATACACTCACAGACATATTAAATGTATAAATATAGAATATTTTTCAGAAGTTAATGGGAACTATAGAAAAATGATCTCAAAACCATTTACCGAAAAGGAATCTCATATGGGAGATATAGCAAAATATTGAGCAATATTGGTCAAATTAATAATATATAATCAGGACACTTAGAAATGTGATTCTGCTTAATTTCAATAGAATTGATATTTATTTATAAATTTTACAAGCTCAAAACAGTTTTCCGGAAAAGGCCCTAACATGGGAGATATAGCTAAATATAGATCAATGTTGGGGATATTAAAGGACAGTTTGAAAAATAAATTATCAGAATTTTAATAGAAATGGTTCATATTTAAGGGTTTTATAAGCTTAAAATTATATTTCAGGAAATGACCTTTTATGGGAACTTTGTCAAATAATGGCCCCATCAGAATTTTTTTTTTTCGAGTGTATAATTGTATCCAAATACATGTATGTACGAACTGTATAACAGAGTTTGGTGTGTATCAAATTTGGCATATTATAGCCCATAACTTTGTTTCTAATAATCCGATTTGGATAGTGGAGCACACATATTTTGGTTTAAATGAAGTAACATTTTGTAGAGTTCTTTTTTGGAATTGTGAGGATGTTTCATATATCGGTCTATAACTTTTTTGGTAATAAATCGATATAGCTAATTTTAAATAAGAAACTGCTCAGGACAAAAACAAACAACGTGGTTAAATTTCATTGTATTCGGATAATTATTTTAGACGTGAGAATTCTTCCAACAGACAGACATGGCTAAATTGGTTCTCAGATAATTCCTTCTTGGCACTACACACGGAATGACAAAGTTAAATTACCCTTATCACCCCTAATAGTGGTGGTGGAGGGTATAAAAAAGATATAAATAAAATCAATAATAATTTTATTTAAATAATAAAACACACAACATTTATTCTCCACCCACACGTACACACACATGCAGATATATACATAAAATAAATTGTCCTTTTTAGAGGAAATTCAAATTCATTGCTTTAGCTTATTTCCGTATTGTAGGAGGAATGTTTTATTTTTGCCTTTGACTTTTGCGTGGAAAAGTGTAAAAAAAAAAACAAAAATACGGTCTTTTATATTTAACGATTCATGTTATAAAATGCGCACAAAAGGATGATAATTGAAGGCAAAAGCTTTAACATAAACCATCACAAAATTTATGTATTTTTGAATATGATATATAAAAATTAAAATAGGGGTCATAAAGACACGTGTTTAACGCCAACATGTTATGGTAGTTGTTTATTCCATACCTTCTTCTTCTTCGATTATATGTCCTTGACCGTTTTTTAAATAACAACTAAAACAACATATATGACTGGGGGGCTAAGGAAATATATTTTAATTTATGAAATTAAAATTCTCTTAATAAATAAAACAGAATTCATAGAAAATAAAACATAAATTGGAAAAATTTCAAATGTTCCATCACCAAATAAACATGATTCTGAGTTATTGTATTTAAAAGTATTTAAATAAATTTAAGATCCTTAATAAATTTGATGTTAAGTACATAAACAATAAAAAGGATACTTTTTAAATTTGGACGAATTTGATCTAAAGCGCTGTTAAAACTTTTTTTACAGAACCATTTAACTGAAGAGAAAGAGGGTGTGAAAATTTCTTCATCTCTGCTTAAGTGTAAATTATAAAATATCTTCGTTAAAGAGTAAATTTATAATAAATTTCCGTTCAAGAGAATCATTTGAAATGAATTATTATTTAAGAGAATATTTTTGTAAATTTATATTCGTCAAAACGCTTTACAAATTTTAATTAAAGACAAGAAAATAATCATTATCAATTAATCCATTTAAGAGTAAATTTATAATTATTATTTTTTATAATGAAATTTTCCTTACATTTTGATTTAAGTGAAAGCTTACGAAGGGTTTAAATTTAGGGAAAAAATACGGTATATTTTAATTAAAGAGAAAATTTTCGTTATATTTTTATTTAGAGAAAATCTAGGGTGGATACTTGCAAACTCTTAATTTAATTTCCTTCTAAAATTGGGAAAAAATCTCTTTTATAGATTGTTTAAGTCTCTTTTAAAGAATTTTCTTTAAAATCTTTTTTTTTTAAAATTCTCTTAAAAAAAAAAAAAAAAAAAATCCTTCTGAAGTGAGATTCTAAAAGAAACCACGAGTGAAAAAAACTTCTAAAAAAATATTTTCTGAAGAAAATTTTTGAAAGTTTTTTTTGAAATAAAAGTTCGTACTTAACAAATTAATGTTTAACAATTTCATAATATTTCACAACTTTAACAAATTATTTTTTCACAAAATTTTTAATAAAATTCTCTTTTTTATAAAATCTTCTCTTCTTTGGAAGAAAACTTTGTTTTATTTATATAAAATGTTTAAAAAGTTAAAAAGTTGTTTCTTATTTTTTTAATTGTTTTCAATAGAAATTTTTGTTTAAAAAATGTTCTTTCATAAAAAATAATTAGTAAAAATTATCTTCTACAAAATTCTTGTAAAACTCCATTTTTATAGATTTTGTAATTCTCTTCCATTGTTTTTTATATCAGTTCTATTTATCTATATGAATAAAAACAAATCTGTGTTTGTGTGTTTATTTGTTTGGAAATTATTGGCAGCTAAACCATTGGACCGATTTTGCATAAATTTTCACAAAATGATTCCCATGTACCCGAAAGGCTATAAATAATTTCGATAGGAGCAGAGGGAGAATTTTCAAATTTGGTTCAAATAATTTTTTCAAGGAACTATTTTACAAGATAAAATTTGGTACGGATAGAATTAGGGGGAGAGGTACCTCCCATATAAAGCAAATTTACTAGACAAAATGAAGGATGGGGAGGGATAGCCTCCATAAAAAAATGTTAGTATTCCAATATCTAAAGAATCACTATATCGAGAATTTTCAAATTTGGCTCCAATAAAATTTTCAAGTAACTGTTTTACTGGAAAAAATGAAGGACGAATATGATCATGGGTAGATGTCTTCCTCATACAAAAAAGAGTTGATTATACAATTTTTTCTTATTCGACCCCAATTACTTTCTCAAAAATTTGTTTTACTGACAAAATATAGGACGGTTAGGATCAAGGGGCAAGATATCCCAATCAAAGCAAATATTATTTATCGAATATCTAAGAACTGAAAAAACGGCAGCATTCAAATTGGTTCTAATTATTTTCCCAAGGAACTTTTATACTGACCAAAATTAAGGACAGATAGTACTATGGGTAGGGGGTACCACCCACTTTATAAGGCCGGCTAAGCGCACCGGGTCTTAGCTAGTTTTTTTTATAAAAAAATACTTAAAAAATCACTTCTATATTTTTTTCAAAAATTCTAATTTTTAAGATATTTTTTTAATTCTCTTCTTCATAAATTTTTTAAGAAATCTCTTTTGTAAAATTTATTAAAAAAATTTCCTTTAGAAATTTTACTAAAATTATATTCTGTGCAATTTTTTTACAAATAAAATTTTTTGTCTAATAATTTTCAATATTTCTCTTCTATAGGAAATTTTTAGTAAACAGAAATTTTTATTCTATAGAATTTTTTGAAATATTTTGTATATTTTCAAAAAGTTTGTTAATGAGTATTTAATTTGTTTTTGAAACATATTTAACGAATTTCAAAATCTTATTGTTAATTTCTGCAACATAAAACAAGTTATAAACATTTCACAAATAAACATAAAGATAATGCATTTACTGACAACCATAATGACTTAACCACACCCACTTTTCGCAATACATATTGTGTTTCTTTTTAGGTAAAATAAAAATGCTTTTTCAACTTCTAAAGGCAAACAACACTAACACTAATGTAATTGTCCTTGTGTAGTAATGTATAATGTAAAATAGGATTTGTTTTGAAATAAAAAACAAAAAATATTAAGTTAAAATGTTATATTCGGCTAAGCCGAATCTTCAATACCCTCCAGCACAAATGATTGTAAAGTTAATACCAATCTTAACAACATATAATTTCTTAAGTAACACAGGAACATTTAATAAGTCATAAAATCAGTTATATTTTTGGCTATAGCTTTTTTTCTACTGAACCGATTTTAATAGGGTTTGGAACGATATAAAGTACATATAACTTAATATTATGGCAATTTCACTCTTATTTGTGGATTTATAAATGATAATTTTACCAAAGATTTTTACTTGAATTTAAAGGTTGCCTAAGATAACGGTCTATATCTTATAATATACTGATCCAATTTTGCTGGTTAAAATACGAAATATTTCAGGCCGAATTTCATTGAGTTCTGTCAATTATTGTGGCTGCGAGGGTGCCAACAACAGACAGACGGATTTAGCTAAATCATCTAAGATTTTGATTTGATTTTATATAAACAATGTAGGCTCTGAGCTGATTCTTTCTAAGCGTTACATACGGAATGACAAAGTTAATATACCCTCATCACCACTTGTACTGATAGAGAGTATAAACACATTAAAAAGGTCATTGAGTTTTCCGACAAATCTGTAACGAACTTTAAATATTACACTAGAATTGCAGGAGAGAGAGAGAAAGAGAGTTAAAAAGTGGTAAGAGAGTCTTTTTGTATTCAGTTAAATAAAGAGTTTTTTTCAAATAAGTTTTCTAAGTAAATATGTCATTTTTAAATAGTTGTTTATAATATATTTTTAAAAATTTACATACATATGTAAATGTGTGTATGTGTGTGTTATATAATTCCATTATATTTTCACCTGCATAAATTTGCATGTATGTGTTATATGTATGTTTACATATTATTTTTGTGAATAAAACATATGTTTACATTAGAAGGTGTTTTTTTGTTTCCGTTTTTTTATTTTTGTTTTAAATAAAAAATCTTTTTTTGTTATTGTTTTGTTCAACTAATTTTAAAAAGTTATTTAGGTTAACAATGTTTTAATTAGTGTTGATGTAAAATTTATGCCACAACAAATACGCAAACACAAAACTACTAATACAAACATAGAAATATAAAAGCATAACACGTACACTTATATAAACACACACACACACATATTTTTATTAAAAATGCATAAATCTAAATAAAATCTCATAGAAAACATTTTATTTAAGTTTTTAAATATTTATAATTATTTTTTTTTCTTAAAAAATGTTGTGCGTTGTGAATTACAATAATTATTTACTTTATAAATAAATAAATAAATAAATTTATAAAGAAAATTTTATATTGTTGTACTTAGAGTGGAATAAATTTTAAGGAACACAAAGGAATTGTATAACTGCATAATATATTTATAGTAATTGAATTTTCCCTTTTTATTAAATTTTATTTCAAATATGAAAATAAACAAAATTTTTCGAATAACAAAAGCAAATTTTTTGAATGTATGAAAAAAATTTTAAAAATATATATAAATCTCTGTTAATTTTATACCCTACACCAATAAAAGTGTTTGGGGTATATGCGTTTGTGCTTAAATTTCTAATGTGCAGAAATAATATTGTCATTCACTTTCTGAGTAGATTTAACGATATCCGTCCACTTGGCCAGCTGACCGACTGTATCAATTTGGAGATATCTTGATCAAACTTGACACGAATCATTACTTTGTTCCAGGGACAATGCCCTTAGAAATCGGTGATGATGGTTCCATTATTTTACCTAGTCTATACAAATATTCCTCCTGGAATAGGGTTTTAAGCACATAAAATGTCTCAATATAAAGCTATTTTAACAAAATTTGGCAGACGTAAGTCCAACAGTATTCTAAAATTACGTGGCAAATAATACGATAATCGGTTCATTATTTCTCATAGGTCCCATACAAACCCCTTAAACATGTTATTCTGATTGGCTCAAATCTCATACATACGTCGGTACTGTAAGGATAATTGGTCAAATTAACATAAGTATAAGCAAAAATCGATGTACGAATTTTAACGAGGGTAGGTCCCCAATTTGTTCAAGCTGATGGTTTATCTCTACTAGACAAATTATCAACATGAGCTTGAGAACCTTCGGAAATTAAAAAAAATTTCATTGTTTACAAATTTAAAGAAATGTCCTCCTAATGAAACCGTCCTTTGATAAAGACGTCTAAAAATAAAATTTTCAATTTAGCTTTTGTAATAGAAATTATTTATTAAATTACATTCTGTGCTTGTGTATGTGAGAACTATTCATAATTTTAATTTTATTGCACTCTTCCAAATACTGGATTTGATTGTGACAACAATAGACAGATGGACATAGCTAAATCGATTCGGATTATGATTTAATGTAAGAATATACATAAATTATGGAGTCCAACATGATTCCTTCTTAGTGTTACACACGAAATGACAAAGTTAATATATCCCTTTACCACTTATGGTGCTGGAGGTTATAAAAATTTAAGATAATAATTATATGTCTGTATTTTGTTACCCTCTTTTTAAGTTTAAAATAATTTTACATTACAATTGCAGACGTTATAATTTAAATAATTTTACCTCAATTTCAAAATTTTCAAAAACAAGTTTAAGTCCTTAAAACAGTTTTTAATTTATTCGTTTTCCTTTGTATTAGTATTGGCTTTACGTGTGTTTGTTAAAATTATTTCAAATATGATTATTTAATTTTATACTTTATTTTGTATTAAAATCATAATGATAATAATGTTGATGATGATTATCTAAAGGATATTTTGTAAACAATCCCTCATATATTATCATCCAATTACATTAAGTTGTATTTTTATATGATTTTGGTAGACCTTAAAATACAAAATAAACATAAATAAAATTTGAAAGAAAAAGGACTTTAATAAATGTGGTCGAATATTATGGGCACTATGTAGAAAATAATTTAAATCTGTAACATATGAAATTTTCGAAATATTTAAAATAAAATTTAAATCCTTTTTATAATAAATCTAACAAAACTTCCTTTCTAATATTACCACGCTAATGTTAGACCTGTTAGTATTTAAAAACTCACATAAAAAATTCTATAAAAATTATCATGTTTCGTTTAATATTTTGTTTGGAAAAAGTTTTATTTTTATTTTCCTTTATTTTGTTTATTGCAGTCAAGTACCAACAAAAAGGACCTTTTTAAAAACTTCCTCTAACGAATACCAAAAAAAAAACAACTTTTTAAACACGTTAAAAACATTACACTAACAAACAAATAAATAAACATTATTATTGTTGTTATTATTAGCTTGTTCTTCTAGGGGTGATGTTTTTGCAAAGACTGTAGTCAAAAAATTCTTAACACACGTTTTTCATTAAAACTGTTAACCCACCACCTCAAGTGACGAAGAGGGTATTAAGTTTCCATGTGTAATGATAAGAAACAAGAATTAAAGGCAATATATTCATGCATCAAATCAAAATCTGTATCGATTCAGCTATGTTTGTCTGTCTGTCCATCTGTCTTTCTATCTATTATTGTCACGCTCACATCCACAATAATTGACAGAGCTTCATGAAATTTTGCCTGAGTATTTGTTATAGTCCTGCGAAGTTTCCTATTTAAACCAGCAAAATCGGTTCAGTATATCAAAAGATATAGACCAATATTTGAGACAACTTGGCCAAGCATTCAAAAATCCGACATCAAACTATTTCTAATGTTATTAAACAGTAAATAAAAGCATTTTTAAAAGAGCTCCAAATACTTCTTCTAGGAAAGCTGCCAGAGTTAGGTCAGTGCTCGGACTTTTTGTTACGATGAGCTTAAGCTCTTACATGCAGTTGTAAATACATGTAAGAGAAAACAACAAAGACCTTGCAAAAAATTTATAAGACAAAAACGTTTTGTGAAGTCAAGTTTTCTAATGGCTAACGAAGCGTACATTCTGTTTTTGGCAACATCGTGGTCAATAACTTTATGCTGCTCAAAAAGCAGTCAAAATTTCCCAAAAAGATTTTTGATATGGTAAGCAATATGCAGTTGCTATAATGAAGTCAATCACTTGTTACAACGGGTCTATAAATACCGAAATTTAAATCCAGGAATGTTAAAAAAGGCTGCTTCCATTCACAAGACTTTACAATGTATCCACTTATCAAGCAAAGGATTGGTACAAGAACAAGAGAGGAAAATCCTCAAAAATGTCAGAACTTCAACCCAGAGGAGAGATATTGGACTTTTGGAGATTATTCAAGAGCATAGGAATCCAAGAATGTGCTCGATTTAAAAGGAGATGGACTACCTTTCGAACTAAATGTTAGAAAGAACTATAAAACATTAATGGAAGGATTTCCAAAAAAGGTGATTCAAAGTATGAACTTTTTTTTCATATTTTAATAATAATTTCAGTGAAAAAACTACAAGTTTAGTGGTTTTCTTTTTATTAACACTTGTATGTTAAGAATTTTTCAATCTCATTCCTTATGTATGTGTAATAAATACCCACACATAAGTAATATGTAGATGTTTATTTGTTCATATAATTTTTAAATTGCTTTTAGTACTTTTTATGTTATAAATTTTGTACCGAAAAAGAAAAAAACATTTTTATGGTTTTGTGTCCAAAATATTCGTTAACTGACCCCCAACTGTTTTTGTATCATAATCATAGATCTTGTTTTATATGTTTTTTTTTTTGGTTAATAAAGAAATAAATTTAATTTTTTATTTCCTATTTTTTGTGGGATTTTTGACCACATTTTTTTTTTTTTTTTTTGGGGGGTTTTTTGTTGTCTTTAAAATTATTAACACGATATGTGACTATTAAATTTCTAGTGGCTGAAATGTTTTTGTCATGTCAATCTATTTATATAATTTGTATAAACATGAATATCTATTAACTAGTAAAAACTAAATGATTATGTAATAAAATATTTCAAGAACTCTTGAAAATAGTTTTTTGAAGTATAAATCAAACCCTGTTAGAAGTTATTAATTTAGTAAGATAAGTATTAGGGGGAATCAAAAAGTTTATACACCGTGATATATATATTTTTTTATAAAAATTTCTATATATTTACAAAACTACAGACTACAAGGTGATCCATAAACCTGACTGTAAATCTAGCAAAATTCTGAATAAATAAACTCATGTAAGCATATTTTTGAAAGGTCTAATTATGGACCATAAACTATTAAAAAATTTAATTGAATGACAAACAATTATTTTGCATGCAGATAAAAAATTAATGCCTGAGGTATTTTACTTTGCAGCCCTATAACATCGCCCAAAGAGCCCCTTTAGGCCCCAAGTTTTAAGGCTGAACTCCTCTACTATTATTATTTTAAATTTAAATAAATTTTAAATTTACTCAGCAGCGGAAAATTGACAAGTTGTTAATCTAAACATAACTGATAGTACTTTACAAGATTTCTGCTGCTACTATGATTAAGGTATAATTCAAGACCCGAAATCATGATGGAAATTATGCATCTGAACTCTGTATAATGGTCCCTTTTATAGTCTAATGTAAGTAAATAAATTAATATTTATAAAAATGCTTCAAGAGAACTTCAAAAAAATCTGCAGTTTTTAGAAAATTGTAGCTACTAGAAGTGAGTAAAATTGAGGTAACCTAACCGGAAACTATAATGATCACTCTTGTGGGAATATTAAGAAGAAATGCACCATTTTTCATCTCCTTTGAGTACTGGAAATAATCTTTATTTACCAAATACTAGAGTTTCTCTGTGAAGTAAAACGTGTAGGTGACCTGCTGAGATATCATATTGAACGTGGATCTAGTTCTTAGTGCAGAAAAAAAGCATATGAACAATCACTAAAATTCTAAGTTATGGGTATCTTATAATAAGTCTTAAAAATGATTAAAAAGAAAATTTGACCAAATATGAAAAAGTTATTTATCTTTGGTTTTTCCATATCCAAAACTTTCAGATGTAACTGTATTTAAATCAGGTTTACAGTATCTTTTGGACAGAAACTTGAACAGCATCTTAAAGTTTGTGGTTGATAAAAATTTTCTATTGTTCTAAATAAGTTCGGCAGCCAAATAGAGCATTCATACTTGTTTTTATTTGACATGATCTGCTAAGAATTGATCACACATCTTAAAACATTACAAACATCAACACAAAGGGATAAATATAGTGCGATCTTTATAAGTCACACCTAAAGATAAAAATCTTCTTCAAGATTTTGAGAATGAAAAGTTTATTACTTTTGCAAGAACAGCAAAGTTATTGTTTCGAAATCATAATCTTTACTTTTTCCTTGCATTTAGAGAATAAAAATCTAGATAAAAATCTATGGATATATGTGTTCTTTTATGAAAAGAAAACAGATTTTTTAGAGTTTGAATCATAAATTTATCTTCAAATGGTTTTTAGAAAAGACACAATTTTGCGGAAACTTCATTACAAAATATTAATATTTTTATTCCACAACCATAAGTGATTAGGGCATGAATCGATCGATTTTCTGAATCATTCTTGAATCGATGTAACAATGTTCTTCCATCCAATTAGCTTTCAATGTATTGTAAAAGTAAATGTATTGTAAAACTTTTAATACTCGTTTTTCATAAAAATTTTTACCTTAAGAGATATTTGATTTCTTTTTGATAAAAATGAGCGAGTATAACCCAACTTGGTTCTACAAAACGTTGGCCAAGCATTTAAAGGTGTGCTGACAAACTGTAATCCAACAATATCTGGAAAACTTGTCCGACGATAAAAAACTCTTTAGGTAAAAGGATTGATCCACAAGTTTGTTCTTAAACCAAAAAAATTGAAAGAAATCTCAATACATCCGTTAAGAAAGTGTTAAGAAACCAAAAACAGAGCACGGAAAATGGTAATAAATTTTCTAAAAAATTATCCATGGTGCGTAAGGGATAATGAAACGTAGATTTTGATAGGATTTTTGAAACTTTCTAGTCAAAAATTTTATATTGCTGATACTCAATGGATTATTAAAATCCAAAAAAAATAAAAAAATTCTTCGTATGGCAAGCAATATACAGTTTTGAGAAAAAAGTCAAAGTCAAGGTCAATTTGTTACAACGAACTCTAAAAATACCGAAATTTTCATCAGCCCTTCCATACATAAGACCTCATAATGTGTCCACTAATTTTTCGTCCACTTGACAAGAACTATTGTTCTTGTTTTATTTTTATCCAGAGATGCAGATCCTTCAAAGAAGTCGGTGCTAAGGCTAATGAAGATATATTGGGCTCTCGTTCAAAGAAAATTGTAGAGAGGAAGAAAAAGTGTCCAATTTAGATAGACAACCTTATCAACCAAAGTGACAGAAATTACTAAAAATAGGTTCGAAATTAAAAATTAAGAAAAATAAAAAATAAGTCCAAATTACTTTTTCATAATTTCTTACAAAAATAATGATAATCAAATTAAATACGGGTCATTTCATTAATTTAAGCTGCCATTTGTAGCCCAAAAGTGGTCTACTTTCTTGCTTATTTTTTACGAATTTTGATTCCACATTCTCTTCTTGTCTTATATTTCTAACATTCTTGTCTGTGTTACTTCGTGGTACTGTAAGTTTTTAAGTCTACAGTAGTTTTAATAAATTGAAGCGCAGAGACAACCGAACTACTTTTTAAGTGATTATTTATATTTATTTTAAATAAGATTTCCATTATCATGTGGATCTTAACTTCCTTCTAATTCCGGATTCCATGTGTACATTATTCTGTTGTTTATTTTATTAGTTAATAATATTAGAGATCAATATATAAGACAACCTCAAAATTCAAAACACGAATTTTTGCAAATTTTCCAATAAAACTCACGCTATAACGCAGACATGAAGAAAACTACGGACCCAATCTTTTTGAAAAAAGAATTAAATGTTCAATTTGTTTGATCCCACTCGAAATCTAAAGTTCTAAATGCAAAGTCCAATCTTTTATGAAAAATATTAATTTCGCTTTAAAATATTTTATTACAACAAAGTAAAAACAATGTCCATTAATAATTGTTATCAAACCAATTGAAATAAGTGTTCCACATAATACTTTATTAAAACCATTAATAATGTTTGTCATAAATAAACCTTTTTAAATTTTTTATTTTTTATTATAAAACTATTAACATTTAAGTGCCATAAAGTTTAAAAAAAATCCTTAACTCGAATAACAAGCTTAAATTGTCAATAAACTGTTTAATGAGTTTTAAATTTATGAACAACATTTTTTTTTAATTCAGAACAATTTTCATTGGTTTAACTTTTTTATTACAACAAAAAAAAATTAAAAAAAAAAATAAAAAAAAAAAAAAAAAAAACTGAAAAACCAAAAAACAATAACAACAAACTCATGGTTTTCATTTAATTTATTGTTAATAGATTTTTATGCAAAAATAAAATTAATTGTTTTCTAGTACAAATCTATTTTTAATATCCTGCACGATATAGAGGATAAAATAAGTTTGTCATTCCGTGTGTAACGCTAAGAATAAATCATTTCAGACCTCATAATTTATTTATTTATTTATTTATTATATTCCTTCATCTAATCAAAATCTGAGTCTGTTGTTGATAAACTCATATCCACATAGTACATGGTATATAGTAAATTACATAACATAGACCAATATCTGAGGCAATCACTAAATTCAAGCAAAAAACTTTCGTTGTTGATAAACTCATATCCACATAGTACATGGTATATAGTAAATTACATAACATAGACCAATATCTGAGGCAATCACTAAATTCAAGCAAAAAACTTTCGTAAAATTGTCAAAGATTTTCAAATTTGGTTCAGTAGAAAAACATTATAGTCGAAAATATAACTGTTTTTATGACTCATTAAGTGTTTCCTGTAATGGATAAGAAAAACTTTTATATATTGTATACGTTTGTGTGTATATGTGGGAAACCAAATAGTGTATTCAAAAACCAGAAACCGGTTAATCAGTTTTTGCTATTGCAGAATACAGGCCGGTTTTAAATAATTTATATTATTCGACAAGCCGGTTTTTTTAGTCGCTTTTTAAGGGAGGGAATTTTTAAGCTTTACACTGAAATATTCTGTTGGATTTTTATATATTCCGCCAGGGCTGATAATATTGAATTTTTCGTTCTGTGTGTTACTGTATGCTTTCTAAGACATCATATTCTTTATCGATTTTGCTATTTCAGTCTGTTTAAGACATAATCATGTTAATACAAAAAAGTAAATGAGATTCTGCAAGAAATTTTTAGGTAAGAAGATATGGACCTATATTTGACATATGATAATTTAAGAAAAAGTTTCCGTAAAGGAAAAATAATGGATTTAAATTAAACCATAGTATCTAGATACATTATTTAAAATACGATACCGAAACTAACAAAAAACTTTCTATATCCCATCCATTAAGGTCATTATATAGAGCAAAGACAATTTGATGAGGATTGTTACAAATGATTACAAATACACTATTTTGTTTATAATGGAACCATTACTTCAACTTCCATCCATATAAGGGACATTACTCGCTATATGTTTTTTATTGTTTAAACTCAAAATTTCTATTTAATAATATTTTTTCTATGAATTTATAATAATCAAACAAAAACCGGTTAATCGGTTTTTTGGCATAAAACTGTATTCGAAAACGGTTTTTTCTGAAAAGCCCGTTCTTCGAATAACTAACGAAAACCAGTTTTCTGAAATGTCGTTTTTTGAATACACTTAAACTACTTCTGTGTGGGAGGGTATTAATGATTCGACGTAGCCGAATATAGCACTCTTTTTTCTGTTTCTTTTTTTGTCAAATAAATACATTTTGTAACTAACAACAATTACAGATAAAATTGATGTTTTTTATGCGAATAAAAAAAAAATCATGTAAATTTGTTGATTTTTTTTGTATCTTCTAGTTTTAATTAAAAGTATTGTATTTAATGATTAAATTTATTACAATGTATTAGTGTTAATTGTTTGAATTAATTAAGGAATAAAATATTAATTTTTAGAAACGGAAGTATAGATTGATATAAAATGAGCTCTATATAGAGATATACAAAATTTCTGGTATTCAAACTACACAAAATTCCGTTTTGTGAAAAACACAAAAAATTCATATTTCAAAATATTATTCAATTTGTCGTTATAAGAGTTTTGGCCATTACAGAATTGCTTAAGTATATAACAAAGATATATAAGTACACATATGTACAAAAGTCACCAACATTTAGAAGTTCCCCATGCTCAGAAAACAGTTGAAATATAAACAAACAAGAATATTTTAGACGGTTAAGCCCGACTATGTAATATCCTCCACCAAAATGTTGGTTATAAATGGTAATTAAAAAAAAGTAATGATCAACCCTCGTATTATTTTATTTCCTGTGAACCAACTCTCGTATAATTTCCAACATCGATTTTTGTTTATATTTATCTTAATTTGACCAATCATTATTACAATACCAACAAATATGTGAGATTTATGCCCATTAAAGTGATATTTAGAAAGGGTTTGTTTGGGACTTATGGGAAGCAATGAACCGGCCCTCGCAAAATTTGGCACATCGGCTTAGAATGCTATAAGACTTTTTTCTGTCAAATTTCGTTAAAATCCTTTTCGTCACGTTTACATGGACGGCCAGCCAGACGAGGAAGATTTAGGCTCTTTTTTTATTATATTTACTAGTTCGCTTTTCCCGAACTCCGTCATGTAATACCAGAAATGGTGGTACGTGGACATTTAACCAATGTGCGTATTCTTTAGATCGTTTTATTTGTTTGAACATACAGAAGTACTAGTAAGATCGAAATTTCTCATATATAATTTTATATTTGGATGCACTGATGGTGACTTTTGTCCACAAGAAATATGAATTTAAAGAAAAATTTATATAAAAACATCTTAAGTAAATCATATTTTATACAGAATTAGACTCTTTTATATATATCGTTTGTCTTATAGGCGCAAAGGTCATCCAAACTAAAATAAGAGAAAAGACGGCGACTTTTGTCCATCTGTGTATACCAACAAGTTATGTTTTTTACTGAGATTTTTTAGTGAGGAAAGAAGAATGACATCGGACATACTTCATATACATTTACGTTAAGTATTCTTTCATAAATTTTATTTAAAAATTATTTAACAAAAAGCATTTTAGACCCAATGAGTATCGCTTCAAAAATTCATACATACCTCAAGTAAAAAACACTTTAATTTGCCTTCATCTTGTATAAATGTCTTTTTTGTAATATTTTGGGGTCGGGCCTGAATTTTTGGTGTTCAAAGTCTGCCATATAAAGCAGCGCATTGTATGGTCTAATGAAACCGATTGTAGTTTTATCACTTCTGTTAACATGTAACTGTCACATCGATAACAGCAAATCATTTAACCGCAACATCCTAAGTACAGGAAATTATAGAAAACATTTTTTCCTCTTAACATATTTTTTTACCAACAAGCATTTGACCTTTATTGGTTGAAATAATTATAAATTTTTTTCGTTATAATATAATCATAACAATAGGGTGGCCAGAAAAAAACTGGAATCTCCAGGAGATGGAAACGAATATCAAATACTTGAAAAAAAAAGTATTTTGATCAGTCGAAAAAAGTTATTGCCGAAAATATTGCCAGTTAACTTTGTCATTCCACTCCCAAGAAGGTATCATCTAATACCCCTTACAACAAATATATTCTTGTATCAAATCAAAAACTGAGCTTATTTAGCTTACTTAGTCTGTTTGGGCTTCTTTTGAAAAAATTTTCATATTTATGTATTCCTATTAAACCCCTTAAACCCGGCAATATTTGTTCAGTAGAAAAAAGTATAGACAAAAAAAATTCAGATGAAAAATTTTCTAAAACTTTCAATAAAAAAATGGATTAAAATCGTTCCTAAAGTACTCATCATCATCGTATCAAATCATCGAAATCGGATCAATTGAAAAAAGTTATAGGCTAAAATATTAAAAATGTTTATACACCCCAAAATTGTCTTATTGATCGAAATTTCGGAAAAATATTTCTAAAATTTGCCTGACTGGAGTCATTATTTGACCTGCCTTCCATATAAGGCCTCTTCCCGAAATAAGGTTTTAAGCTTTTAAACAATTCTATTAAAAGTCTCCACTGTTCGGATATCGATCCATATTTTGCTATAGTTCCTATATAAGACTCCTTCTCTTAAATGTGAAACAAATTTTGTTGAAATTTAGTACCATTATTATACCCTACACCCATCTTCAGAATCACTTTTTGAGTCGATTTAATGATGCCCGTCCTTCTGTTTGTCAGGTTGGCTTGCCAACGTCTTGATCGCAATTTTTTTAGATATTTTAAGGAAATTTGGAACATATCAAAAGTGTGGCCTTAGGACAATATGACCTCCCGGAATGAGGTTCAAAGCCCATAAATGTAATATATATAGACCAAATTTAACGAAATATGAGAAAACCTAAATGATATGTCAAATAATGGGAGAGTCCGTCCATTACGTCTGATAGGTCCCATACAAGACTCCTTCTTAATATCACTTTTAAGGGCATTAAACTCATATTCACGTCGGTAATGTAATTATAAGTCGTCAAACATTTTTATTTTTTTCTTTCTCATTTTTATTATAGTTTAGTCATATATTAGTTTTTTCCTTATAATTACTGAACTGGTCACCCTATTTTCATGTAATAATTTTTTTCAATCGCTTTACAAAAACACAATATAAATTTCAACGGTAATACGTGATTCTTTATTAATATAAATGTATCTGAATGTATTACGAATTGATGTTACAATATTAGTTGTTATTTCTGTAAATGAGTTTAAAATATATTAATATCCTGTCAATAGCTTTAGGATTTAATCAACATTCACATGAACTTTTATAATTATCCAAATAACTATACAGTATAACAAACAATTGTTCATACAATAATGGTTTCTATTCATTTTATCCTTACATTCCTCTTCTTTTTTAGTTTATAAAAAAGTTCCTTTACCACCACTACAATATCGGTAAAAAGTTTCTGTTATGGATTCCACACACACAGACACTATTAAATGCCTCAATACTAAAGAGCTTTGTGTTATAAAGATCATGATTCCATTTGTAATTTTATTTCATCAAATGAATAACGCTTTAATGATTTATACGCGATTGCAAGTAGCAATCGATACCGTTAAAGATAAACATTTCAGTTCTGACTACAAATACAAACAGTTATATGTATTTATCGATATCTCTATGTTTGTTGTTACTTTTAAATTCTCTTATTTTATTGTTTTTATTGCTTTTATTTACCAATTTATTTATTTTTAATTTTTTTATTTTTAACAAATACTTAAAATTTACTCATGCAGTCTCTTTGGAATACAAACACACTCACACACACATACTCACACACTCATACATTATATATAGCGTTTTCCAATAAACGCATTTATTTAAGCCGTATTGCTGAGTTAATGACCAATGTTGTTTATAATTGTATAATTACGACAATTAAAATAATGTATATATGTATATAGATGTGTATGTTTGTGTATATACTTGAAATGTTGTTATTGCTTTTAACAATTTTATCTCTTAACTACTGTACGTGTGACTATAAGCATAAAATAGTAAACATTTTTCTAGATATATAGCAAATATACAGGAGCGGTAGATATTATCGGGGAACGGGAATAATGAATAATAAAGAAATCTAAATAGCAATTTCTTAAGGTATCTAGCGATTTCTAGAACATAAGTATAATCTAGTCGGAGGGCACACTATAATGTAAAGTTTGCTTTGTTCAAGGGACTACATAACAATGCAATCTGAAACTGGAATATAATTCTTCAAAAGACTAGATTTGACTTCAGTTACAGTTAGTTAAGGAAAGGGACTACTCTACAATCAGATCTATGAAATTGATCTTAATGTAGCATAGGAAACAGATTATAATCTATTCTTGCAAAAAGTTCATAACAAAACTTCGAGACTTCTATAGAACCTATTTATGAAATGATAATTTTACAAAAAATTTCTCTTAAATTTTTTTATAAAATTAAAATTTTAAAAAATTTTTCCTTTAAATGAAAATTTTACAGAAATTATCTCTTAAATGAAAATTTTACGAAAAAATGTCTTTTAAATGAAAATTTTAAAAAAAATTTGCTCTATAATGAATTTTTTATAAAATGGAAATTTTACAAAATTGTTCTTTTAAATAAAAATTTTACAAAAATTTTCTTTTAAATGAAAATTTTACGAAAAATTTTCTCTTAAATGAAAATTTAACAAAAATTTTCTCTTAAATGAAAATTTAACAAAAATTTTCTCTTAAATTAAAATTTAACAAAAATTTCTCTTAAATACAAACTTTTTTCCTCAAACAAAAATTTAACACAATTTTTATAAGAAACAGAAATTTATAAAATATTGTGTTAAAATAATTAATTTTATCACAAATGAACATTAACATTTATATTTTTTAAATGGAAATATATCATAAAATGTCTCTTAATTAAAAATTTTCTTAAATTAAAATTCATAATAAATTTTATTTTGAATGAAAATTGTATTCTTAACTAAAAAATATCATAAGTTTTCTTTCTGTATTCTTAACTAAAAAATATCATAAGTTTTCTTTCTGTATTCTTAACTAAAAAATATCATAAGTTTTCTTTCGCCTACATGAAAATTTTTAAAAATTTACATTTCTTAATTGAAAAACTACTATAAATATTCTCTTAAATGTAAATATTTTGAAAAATGTCTCTTTAATGAAAATTTATCGGAAATTTTATCTTAATTGAAATTTTAACATAATTTTTCTCTTATATGAAATGTTATCGCCAAACTTATCCTAAGCGTCCTCTATATTTTAAATCTATTAAAAAATTATAAAAACGAAAATTAAAAAAACAACAAAAAACGATTTTTCTCAAAATAAAATTATTTCAACTAAATAATTTCTTGTTAAATTTTTGCTAAACCATAGAAATGTTACTTAATGTTGTCTCAAATGAAAATATATTAGGAATTTTCTCTTTTAAATATTCTTTTTAACGAAATTTTCTCTTAAGTAATAATTATTTTATTGAGAGTTTCTTTCTAAAAAAAGTATAATCAGAAAAAGTATAATCAGTATAAATCAGAAATTTCCTCTTTACGAAAACTCATAAACTCATTCTGAACGATTTGGGGAATATTCGTAATATTCCCCAAATCGTTCAGAATTGTTTTCTTCGACCGAATTTTGTTAGAATTGATTGCACATTTTCTCTTAAGTGAAAATCTCTCTTGAAGAAACATTTGTCATACACTTTGTCTTAAAATATTTCTGAAATTCAAAATATACTGTTTTTTATGTCGGAAGTTTATCGCATTTTTTTTTTAATCTTAAATATCTCTTAGATAGGATTTATCTCAGATATCGTTTAAATAAAAATTTATTATTTTTAATAATTCTTTTAAATATAATTATTATAAATATTTATTTTATCGTAAATTAAACTAAATTAAATTAAATTAAATTAAATTAAATTAAATTAAATTAAATTAAATTAAACTAAATTAAATTTAAGAAATTGTTATAATTTTGATATAAAACGAAGATTTGCCGCAAATTTTCCCGAACCTTCACTGAATTTTCTGTTATACCAATTTTCTTAAAGTTACACACTTTTCTTAAATGAAAATTTATCATAAATTTTCCTTATATGGAATTTTTATCATATATTTTCTCTTAAGTATAAATAATCGAAAATTTTCCCTTAAATGGAAACTTTTCGAAAATTTTCTCTTTATCAACAATTTTCTCTTAAACGACATTTTTATCAGGAATTTTCTTAAACAAAAATTTATCATTAAATTTCTCCTAACAGAAATTTTAGAGGAATTTTTTTCTTTAATTAAATTTTAACATCAAAATTATTTTAAATGAAAAGAACTATCCTAAATTGGCCCCAAATCCCTGATCTCTATTAAATATTCCTTTTTAAAATCACATATTTATGGCGAATTATCTCATAATAAAAATAATCCATGAATGGATCGAAATTTTTATTAAACAAGAATTTATTGATAATTCTGGAAGTCATAGAAAATCATTTACATTTGACGTTATTAAAAAATCCTTATTATTCTTAATTTCCCTCCTTTTCGTTATCATGACACTGCAGTTGATATAAATCAAAATGTATTCATGTATAAAGTATTAAATCATGCTTATTTAAGGAGATATTTTAATGGTTGATTTACTTGCAGACCATTGGTTCATTAATGTTCTTTTTATTGAAGAAATATATATTTTTTTGTAAATGAACTGCATTAAATCCGCACAACAATAATTAAGAATCGGTATTTTAAATTAAATGCAAAAAATCTCAACAGTTGAAATTTAAATATAATTTAAATGATTTCAGATTTATTAACATCAATTTACAGTGGAGCAGATTTTTTTACATCCTTCATAAAAGAGAACTTTCCGAACAACGTTAGAACTTATTAAAATTATAAATATAAACCAGTTTTATTACAATTCGGCACATTCATTTTTGTAACCATTTTTAATACAAGTAACTAAGTTGATGAATATAAGTCCATATTTTGCTTCTATAAAAGATCCCTTCCCGGAAAATGGGTTTTAACTTATAAGAGTCTTATATATGAATATCTGTTCATGAACCAATTTTATTGACATTTTGTACAACCATTTTTTTAACTGTATTTAGTTTGTGTGTCTAATTCCACAATTATCGCGTCATATTCTATTATCGCTATCCCGGAGGAGGATCTTAAGCATTCCTTTTTTCTTTGAATATAAATCTGTAACTTTTGATTTTATATAAGAATTCTAATGAAGTTTACCACAATGACAGAATTATTTCTAAAACTATCGTTTCAGCCCCATTATGCAATCTTGTAAATACTTCATATATACTTAGAAGTGCATTAAGAGAAAAATATTTAATTTGACGTTTGACAGAATTTCATATTTTAGAAATTGTTAGTTTAACCTTCAAACTTTTTAATCTTTTTCTAATTTATCTTAAACATTCTGTTCCAGTAACAAAGAAGAAAGTGGAAAAAATGCTAAAAGTTGAGATTATTTGACATTTCGTATTCTTAGTTATCTTTATCTAGTGTTTTTTTCTAGGAAGAACTTAAAACAGAATTCTCTTTTATTTTATTTTTTTATGCTGCTTTTTAAGAAAAATATTTCCTTTTAGAATTTAATATTATAACAGATTTCTTTCCTTTTCCTATGGCCTTCATTTTTAAACAATTTGCTGCATAATGATACTTTAGGATTGAGTACGAAAAATTCTTAACATACATATGTGACAATAAAAACGTAACCACTACACCTACTTAGTTTTTAGAATTACTTAGAAATTATTACAATTATAATTTATAACTTTAATAACTTGTGGTGAAAATTTGAATCACTTTTCGGAAAGCCTTTCCTTTACGTTTTTTCCGCCATTTTGCTCGAACAAGTAGTTAAAATCTACCCAACTTTTTGACACCTTTTTTGGGCTTTTCAATTCTCTTTTAACAAGTGCTTCATTGGCTTCAGCAACGGGCAGTTTGAAGGAACTGCCTCGCTTGGTACATTATTACACATAATTGTTCTTGTACCATTCAAGGTCTTCATTATAGTGAGAGGATGCCAAGTCAGGTCAAAAATAAGTGGAGCCTTTACAAAGTCTATATGTTTTGTCATTCATTATGCAGCAAGAATATTTTTATGGAAGACTTGACTTTAATATTCGTGCTCTGTTTTTTGGCGTCTAAATTTTTAGCAGCATTCCTGTCTGAAACTATTTGAGCATTTTTTGTTTTTATCTCCTTCTTAACTCTTCATAACAAATAGTCCAAACTCTACGCTAACCGATCTGCTTTGCTACCGGATGTGTTGGAAGTTCTTTTGAAAATGCTTTTTATTTTTTGGCTTTAGAGACGTTCCATGGACTATTCCTTCTACCTGAACCAGGTTTTCTTTTTATCAACGGATAAGTTTTCCCAGTGCTGTCACTTATTTTAATCGCATTAATAATATACTCATTTATTAGACATCAAATATAATTTCTGACATGATTTTCAAGTAAAATTGATAAAAAAGAGCCAAATATTACTTGGGTTAAAAGTTTAAATAAAAAGGTGTGTTAAGCATTTATCAATCTCACTCTTTATAAAATATTTTACTCTATTTTTTCTAAATTTTTTTCTTTTTAATTTTAAAGTAATTTTTTGTCCATTTAATATTTGAAATTTTCATAAAGAAATATTTCTACTTGACATTTTATGATTATTATGAGAGAAGAAGTTTAAGTTGATTTTTTTTTTTTTATGATAAATGAATTTATTTCCAAATTATTATTATTTTACTTAAAATAAATTGGTTACATAATTTTAATATTTGATTGACTTTTTATTTTTTTTTTAATTAATAATCCTTTTTTAATTCAAAAAGTAATCAATCATTTTTGAATGAAAATTTATGTCTGATAATTAATAGAAATTTCATTTAATTAGCGAAATCATTTTAAACGTAACACCATCACCTTGGGGATGAGGTCGAGGTATTGTAAGTTTGTGCTGATATTTGTAACACAGAAAAAATAGTGTCACTTTTACAGTCGAATTAGGGAAGTCATCCCGCCTATACGGCTGTTTAAGTAATCATTAAGAAGACTTAACAGGTCGCAATATTTAAGGCATTTTTAAGAAAGTATGCAAATAGAGTTTCTTAGAAAAAAAAACCTCTTGAAATTATTGATAGTTAGTAATTTTTTCATACTTAATATAATGTTCTTCATGCTCATTAGACACTCTAAAAAATGAAATTATTGAAAAAATTGTAACGCAATTTTCATTTTCGAAAACCGACGGACATCAAACCTTTTTTCATCGCTTTTAAAATTTATACTCTCTTTTATATGAAATTTATTAAACCAAAAATTCAAAAATTCTTAAATAGAATTTCTTTTTTGGGAAATTTCTCTTGAATTCAACAAAAATTTTCTCTATTAATGGAATTTTATCTAAAATTATTTTTTAAATGAAAATCGTCTCTCAAAAAAATTAATCGACATTTTTATTAATTTATTGAAAAATTTCCTTGAAAAAAAAAAAAAAATATATATATATATATATATATATATATATATATATATATATATATATATATATATATATATATATATATATATATATATATATATATATATATATATATATATATATATATATATATATATATATATATATATATATATATATTTTTTTTTTTTTTTTTTTTTAATAAAATTTAAACGAAAATTTTAAACTTAATGCGTATTGATAGAAAAATTTCTTTTAAAAATTATTTTAACTATTTCTTTTTCCTTAAATTTTTCCGAAACTGAAAACTTAATAAAAATATTCTGTTATATTAAATTTAATATTTGAAAATAGTTTCACAAATCAAAATTTAACGTTAATAAGTTTCTAAATTTAAAATTTATTATAAATTTTCTTCTGATGAAACTTTTATATAAATATTGTCTTAGAAAAAATATCTCATGAATGAAATTTTTGTTGTATTAATTTTTGTCATAAATGAATATTTTTCAAAAAATTTCCCCAAAGTGAAATATTTTAAATTTTTTCTTAAGGTATTTTTTATTCCAGAAAATTTTTAAATAAAATCAAAGAATTTTTAAATTAATTTTATTTTCCAAAAATTTCTTAAATTAATTTTTTATGAAAATGTATGATTCTCTATTAAAGAAACATTTTGTATAAATTTCTCTTAAATAAATTTTCCTTAAATTAAACACAAATCTAAATTTAACAAAATAGTTCTAGAAGAAAAATTTTCAATAAAATTAGTTCACTTTTCTACTTAAGGAAATTTTCTCTTAAATTAAAATTGACCGTTTCTGTTTATGTAAAGTAACATTATTCTTGTAAATTTTTCTTAAAAAATGATCATAAAGGTTCTATAATCGGAAAACTTTTATTTTACTCTATATTTTTTCAATTCTATATATTCTACTGAACATAATCGAATCCATTTTAATTTTTTTTAAAATGTTCATCTTTATCTATTAAAAAGACAAAAGGAAAAAAATTATCCTTTTATTTACTCTCTATCACTCAGTAACTTAAACCAATACAAAAAAAAAGAACATAAACAAAATAATAACATTTCGTGCTTGCATCTTATTATTTACATCATTCATTCTGTTTTTGTTCTAAAAAGAATACAAATGAAAAATGAACGAAAGGAGCTACACAAAAGACACATGCTGCCATCTTAACATTTTCCAATTTCACGTTAAATTAAAGACAAATAAATACATGAAGCGATGATGTTGTTTTCTACTCATTTCTTTTTTTCCAGTAATACAGATATACAATTTATATACTAGAACATCTATAAAAATAAAACAAGCAGACGACAGCAACAGTTGTTAGTGAACAAAAGCAGCAGCAGCAGTAAAAAAATTGTAAAGATGAACTGTTACTACTTTTAGCAAAGAAATGTGAAAAAAATGAATGACAAAACATTATATCCGCACGCATGCATTTTTTAGTTACACAAAGGCAGAAAGAAAGACACACAGACACATACACTCTTACTGAAACTCATCTGTTTATGTTGTTGTACACACATTTGCAAGCACTCTCTCTCACATACACACACACACTCCTTTACACAATACAAGTTTAAACAAAATATTTGTTTGCATTGTAAAGTAAGTAGAAAGAAGTTCATGAAATGACAACTTTGATAAACAATATTTTCAACAACATTCTTAACAAAACAACAACAAGAAAATGAGAAAAGAAAATCAACAACATGAAACAAGAAAATGAACATGAATCCTGACATACTTTTCACTAGTGTAATATATGTGTGTGTATGCATAAGTGTTTACGTGTGCATTTTGTTAGTTTTCATAAAGTTCAAATCTTGAAATGATTACAAGAGAAATTTATACTTTCAGAACAGTTTCAGAATTTATGTTAAATTTCAGGTTTTCAGCTTTGAAAATTTTTAAGAAAAAAATTATAAGATAAATTTTTTTTCGGAAAAATTTTTATAAATTTTGATTTGAGAGAAAATTTTTAATAATTTTATATTAAAAAAATTCCGCATAATTGTTAATTAAGAAAAAATTTTAACAATTTTTATTTAAGAGAAATTGTGATATAGATATTACTTTAAAAGGACTTTTTTATAAAATTTTATCGAATGTTATATTTCCATTTAAGAGAAAAATTTTGCTGAAATTTTTTTTTTTAAAGTTCGTTAAATTTTCACTGAAACAAATTTTAGCTTAATTTTATTTAAGAGAAATTGTTCGATAAATTTTCAATTAAAAAAATCTTTAAATTTTCATTTTAGAGAAAGTTTCCGAAAAATTGTAATTTAAGAGAGGATTTTCGAAAATTATTAATTAATTTCAGATTTTTTTTATATGTAAGAGAAAATTTAATTTAATAGAAAATGTTTAATTAAAGTTCCTTAAATAGAAAATTTACTATGAATTCTTACGAAAAAAATTCACTAAATTTTTATTTAAGAGAAATTGTTCTATACATTTCCATTTACTTAGAGAAATTTTCGTTAAATTTTCATAAGAGAAAATTTTATATATTTTCATAATTAAACTCATTTACTTAATTTTTACTTAAGATAAGTTTTTGTAAATTTTCACTTTAGAGAAAAATCAATTTAAGAGAAAATTCATGAATAATATTGACGAACAAAAATTTTAAATATTTTTTAAAGAGAAAACGTATGAAAAATTTTGTTTAAAGAAAAATTTAATGAAAAAATTATTCATAAGTAATTTTTTCTTAAGGATTCTCGTTATAGAAAAAATTAAGAAAACTTTTATTTAGAAGAACATTTTCAATACTCTTTTAAAAAATGTTCATTTAAGATTAAACTTTCGATGAATTTTCATTTATGAAAAAAAACAACCAAATAATAAAAAATATTCTGTGCACTTTTGAATTAGCGACATCTTTCAAAACAATTTCGTAAAAGAGAATATTTTCTAAAAGTTGTCCTCTCGCAAAAAATTGCATTAATTTTTAATTTAAAAAAACATTTTTAGGAGAAAAAATACTTTGATTTGTAGAAATTCTTGTTTTTTGTTTTGAGAAAATTTTCCATAAATTTCAAATTAAAAAGACATATTTGATAAATGTTCATTTGAGAGGAAATTTTCGATATATATTCATGTAAGAGAACATTATTCGATAAATTTATTTTAGGAGAAAATTTCAATAAATTTTATTTAAAGATAATCTTTTTAATTAATTTTTAAGGAAAAAATTTTATTTTAGATTTTTTTCGAACAAGATGAAGATTTTCTGTAAAGAAATATTTTCGAAAATTTTTCATTTAGCAGAAAATTTGTGTTAAATTTTAATTCACAGAAATATTTTAAAAATAGTTTTAAAAGTTTGTTTTTTTTTGTTTTGGAAAAAATATTCAATAATTTTGTGTAGAAAAATTTAATTTTTTAAAAGAAAATTTTCTCCAAATTATCCTAAATTTGCACTTAATAAAGATTTTTTATTAATAAAACTAACACCACTTTATTTTTTACTCTTTCTCTCTCAATTCATGTGTGTATCGCAATCTGAAACTTTTTTCCAAGTCAAAAATTTTTCATCATGATTAATGAAGAATGAATAAAGTAAAAGACAAACAATCTTTTTAGCGAAGAAGTGCAGTAAAGTGCAGTATTACAACTACTTTTTGGCTTGTAAAATAAAAAAACTTGTTTAAACATTTGACACTCGTTTTGACATTATGACAAAAAGAAGAGAGAATGAAACCGAAAAGATGTTACAAACACCAAAGTAAACACGAGACTGCTGCAGAGAAAACACATTCTTATGTTAAATACTTAACATAACTTTAGTAAATGATTTTAACTCATTTTCTTATTTGCTCTTTTCTTCCTTTTATTGATGTTAAAATAAACATTTCGTAATGAAATGTTTTTGTATCTTTTTGAAATTTAAAGCTAAATAACTCAATATGAGACATTATGGAGGAACAAAAGAGTCCCGTGGAGTTGATTGGCATATGGATTATGTTACTTGTTATAAAATTTCTAAATGAAAGACATGATTTCAATTTAAGCAATGAAAAATGTTTTAGTCAAGCCCGACTATGTAAAACCCTACAGCACATTGTTGACTGAAAGTGACTGCTACGAAAAATTTATGAACGGCACTCGTATAACTTGTTTTTTTATTTATGCTTATGTATCCTTTCAATGTACTAACATTTGAAAGGATTTCTTTTCTGGGGGAAGTTAGAAAAAATTATGGATCGGCCCTCGTACAATTTCATTCATAAGTTTTTCTTACCTTGATCGTTATTTGATCAAATATTGTTGCAATACCCACGTATATTTGAAAATTATATGTTTCCAAGAAATAATTGGAAAGTTGATTGTATGGTACCTGTAAGAGAAAATGGATCAATCCGAGAACACAACATTTAAGAATATCATGAGACTTATTTTCGCATAATTTGAACAAAAACGTTTTATATTTAGAAACTCATTTTGTATGGAACCTATATGAAATAATGGACCGCTCATAAACAATTTCAATAGGCATTGTCCTTAGACCAAAATATAGTACTTGCGATTTTCATTAAAATATCTTCAAATATGCGACCTGTACTTTTTGAACAAATATTACATGGACAGCCAGCTGGACGGATGGGTTTGATAAATCGACTCAGTAAGTGATTCTGAGTCGAATGGTATATATAAAAGTTGTGCTATGGCCTAAACACCTACGGTGTTGTAGGGTTAATTAGGGTACGACTTTAAACAACGCAAATTTCGAATTACGTTCACGATTTTTTTGTATATAATTTGAAAAATATTCTATAAATTGTATGTTTGTGCATTTTCCATAAATTTAAAGAATTTAAAGAATCCTCATCACTCTTAAAATTTGCATCTTGTGTATCAAAATTCTTCCCTAATTTTCATAATACGCAAAACAACACAAGTATCTCAAAATAATTTGATGGTTTTTTGAAAGTAACATTTAAATGAGAGTAATTGCAATTATTTCCGCCAGACACCAATGTTTTTTACTTTAGTATCTCTCTTATCTACCACGTCATTTATAAGATTTCCTTATATATGTATGTATGTGTGTTTATATTCAACCATTTGTTTATATACCATTCACCTCTATATCCCTTATTCTATTCGTTGCTTTGTTTGTTTATTTGTTCGATCATTTATTATGTTTGAGGTTCGAGGTGAAATTACTTAATCTTTTTTGCTCAGAGAACAACTGTAGAAATGAAACCAACTTTGTCGCTTGATTGCAACATAGATAAAATAATATATATTTTTTATATTATATTGCAGCTTAATGTTGCCACACACATGACACACAAGTACACACACTCAAACCAACAAACAAATAACGATAACCAACATTTATGTGACACTTGTGCGCACATGTGATGATTATTTAATCGACAATAAGAAAAAGAACTGAGTAGGAATATTATATTGGTCTCAACCGAATTTTAGGTACGCTTTGTCTCACATATGAACTATCAAGACCTAGTTACACATAACACCAACATATACTAATAATTGCTGTCTTACTTAGATATAGAATTTAATAAATATTTTTTATAATTTAATCTTATTTAGGGGGTATAAAAATAATCAATCCGATTTTTGATACCCTGATGTACTTCAGAAGACATTTTGCATCAATCTAACCAAGTGGTCTTAAAAAGTACGGTCTGAGCTGTTTAACAAATAGTTTTTGACCGATGATTATTATGGCCTCGTGTCTGGTCGAATACCCTGGATCATTTTTTGTTGATTGTTAATGTGATCCCGCCAAACACAGGGTTGGTAGGTCTTCAAATACGAACTTTTACCCTTGAAGTTAATGATAATTCAAAAATATTTTTTCGAGTTCCAGAGACATTTCCGAAATGCTGATTCAGCTTTAATTTCGATGGAACCACATGCATTCATTCTTTTTATCGCAAGGAAATGATTTAATACTTACCAGGCCTTTCCTTATTTTAATTGTCGAGATCACCACCATTGAATAGCAAAAATGATAGTTCTCTATGATTCTACCAGTAAATCAATAACTTTCAGCAGCCGGTTTTCTAAAATTATCACCCTTTCGATAAAAGTATTCTATTAATATAACAGTTTAAAAAATGCTTTTGTCTTAAGTCCAAGAAAGTCAAAAATCGTCTAGAGAAGATACAATATTTTTAACTTTTTTTCAACGTGGCCTTAATTTCGTCAGAATATTGCTGTACAAATTTGTATGGTATCTGAATATTATAAAAAGAAGGCGAATGTTGGAAAAAAGCGAATTTAATAGGAAACTTTATTCTCATCGTAAATCTTACATACTGTCATACTTTTTGAAATTATTTGAATCACCTGGTCAATATCATAAAGAAATTAACCGATTAAAGGTACTATTCTGATCACTTTTCAATATCTTTACAAGTCCATGTATCAAACCTTTTCAAACAGTTTTCATGAATTAAAGGGGATGAATAGGGGAAAATAAAACATTTTTTCTATCTGTTTTAATTCCTTATCTGCACGAAAAAAACAGAGTTCTACTACCATTTAGCATACTCTATCATTTGTACCGTTTTGAGGACATTGGTTTTTATCACTTGAATAGCAATTTGTATCACATTTAATTCAAGAATCATTTTTGAAAAATTATTAACTTAAAAGGGAAATTTCGCTAAAATATTATTTAATTAAATTTAAATTTCTTTTAAGAGGAATTTTTCGATAAATTTTCATTCAGGTGGAATTTTTCTTTAAATTTATATTTAAAAATTTTCGATAAATTTGCATTTCATTTGTTGGAAACCCATATGGTATCACTTATCCAAGCGAGCTGTACCTCTTGCATTGAGTACATCTGCGAAACATATCACATGCTACAAAATTTCTCACACAATACATCCTAAAAACCAACATTTTACGATGGTGTAGGGTGTAAAATGCAGAAATAGAATGTAGAACAGAGTGGGATATAAAGCTAGAGATAAGGTGAGGAGAAATATATGAAGATGTTTATTTTATTAAGTTTATTTTCCAGTACACAAACAAGCCAATATCGCCGAATCAAAGGACTGTGGAAACTTTTAGAAATTTTAAAATTAAAATTAATTAATAATAAAAGATTTTAAGTAAATATTTATTTCAATATTGGAGAAAAGTATTATTTTCATTTTTTTAAGATCAGTTGAAACCTACAGGGGTAAATACCAAAATATATATATAAAATTTTATTTTTATTCTTTTAAAGCTAGAAGAAAATCGAATTCTAAACATTGTGCAAATCTTACCACTGTATACCAGCAGTACTGTCTTTGTATTTTAAAAAAATTTTCAATTTGTTTGCCAGTATGTGATGTCATCTGTAGTTAAAGAAATATGTGAATGTATCTGTATCTGTGTTTAAATGTATATTTTATTCTCTTTTGGTTAAAGTAGAAAATAAAATACATTAGCGTTTTACCACATGTGAAATGATGACAAATTTTCTTGGTTTTTATCTCTTCTTTTTTTTTCATACTCTTTCTTACTCTCTTCCTGCAGCATCTTTCTTTTCATTTAAATTATTTGAAATTTATCAACACTGTACAACCCCACCAGACTGTTGTTGATATCGAGAAAATGCCAAGAGAAAAGTTAAAACATGAAATAATAGAAAATAATTAAATTCCAAAAAAAAATTTATATCGAATTATAAATAAGAAATAAACATCTGGCAGCCAATAAATTCAATTTAATTTTGTATTTTAAAATTTTGAATTAAAATGAGAAATTTTGAGAATTTTGAAATTAATGAAATTATAAATTCTAATTTATGGAAAAAGAGGGTAATAGATAATTAATATAAGATGAAATGAGAAGAAATATTAAACTTCCAAACAAAAGTGATATAAACAATTATCTCAGCAATATTGGGGACTAAAAATGGAAAATGTAGAAAATTATGAAACGTTCATGATGTAGTGAATGTGTAAAACACTATTAAAATACTATAGAATCATATGTATGGGATATATATGGAATTTAAAGCGACTTATTTGAGAGCTGTGAGAAATTATAAATCGATCCTCGTATTAATTAGAATAATGTATGTATAAATCTTAAAAAAACATGTTGGCTGTTGTATGGAAGTTAAGAGAAATTATATCATTATAATTTTATGAGGATAATTATATATAATTATCCCCATAAAATAAAGACCCTAATTTATCTGTTAACAAAATCAGTTCCAATATGGTCAAATTTTTTGTTAATACAGAGCTGTAAATATATTTCATCTTCATTATAAAACATCTAAAATATTAGTTCGTCTATCAGGCGGTGTGTCCTACTGACTGTCCATGTAAATCTTGTCAACCAAATGCAGATCGCAATTTTTATTTATCTGGTAATATTCCAAAAAAATGAGCTAAGTTATATGAGAATCTGTACTGTACCGTGCGAAATTTTACAAGAGTCGGAAATTTTAAAACGAATAAATTTCTCACAAAAGACAGTATCATACAAATGTTTCTTTACAAAAATTCCCAAAAAATGAGTTATACGAGGGTAGTTCCATAATTTATTGTATATATTAATAATGTGTTGTTGGGTATTAAATAGACGGATCTGACTGACCCCAAATTTCACACTTGTTTTTCATTCAATTAATGAATTAAATATTTTAAGACATTAAAGATGATTCAACGTCTCATGTTCCCAATTTTGGAGGTTCGTATTCCATGATCTGGATTCACTTTATAATTGTGCTTTTCCTATTCAATTCAAAAGCGCATCAAAAATGTCCATGAAAAATTTCACTGAACAATATCTAAAGGTTTCCAGGCTTCAAAATTAAAACAAGTATTGGACCACAGCGTATTTATATCCTATTATGCATTTTTGCTCCCGTCCGGCTGTCTGTCCATCTAAACTTTGTGGAAGATAAAGATATCTTAAAAATGTAAACATTTTATAAAATTCGGTAGATATTATTTTGTACCTAGTACGAAGCCTATTGATATTATTGAAAAATTAAAATTTAATACAACAATAACAATAGTGTGGCATTATAATAAAAGTTTCGACCCTTTCGACAGTTAGGGAATGAGATGCAAAAATTCTTTATATACATAAATGTAAAGAATTTTTGAATTGATATTTTTATAATATTTTCTGTCGCTTTAGTCGAATAGATAGTCCATCTCCGTTTAAAATGTACAACACTTTTGAACACCATTCTTGTGCTCATAAACAAGAGCTCAATATCTCTCCACCGGCCTTAACTCCGGGCAGTCTGGAGGATCAATTTCTATTGGTACAAATACCTTATTATTGTTCTAATACCACTCAAGAGCTTGTTTTCATAGTGACAGGATACCAAGTTAGGCCAAAAACGGTGGCATTATAAGGTGCTATGAATATACACATATATATATACATACCTGATACAAATTATGGTATTTATAGAGCACGTCGTAGCAAATGATTGACATCTTTTGCAATTGTGACTTTTTGGTCCTAAAATTTTCATCAACATTCTCTCGAGCACCGACATTAAATTTTTAGCCTGAAAGTTGCAAAAATCTGTCAGAATATACATTTTTTCATCCATTATGTGGCAAAATTTTTTAGAAAGCTCGACCCTAATTTGCGTGCCCTATTTTTGATATTATATGTAAAATTTTGACCCAGTAAGAGCTCTATAGTTATAGGGGCGCAAAAATTTGTTTGAGATTTTCTATTCAAAAAAATAAATTCTGTATTAGTTTGAATCCACATGCCAAGTGTAAAAAAGGTCTAAGGGTCATGTCTCCCATACAGTAATACTTCGGAATAAGTCTTTAAAGGGCATAAATATCGAAAAAAGTTAGTTTTGTAATAGAATTTCGGAAGATTTAGCTTTATAAACCAAAAACCGTCCTATTCAAATTTGCGAAGTCTCACATGACAATAATCTCTCATATATGCGAGTATCAATCAAGTATTCTTAGTAAATAGGTTTAATACCGGTTCATAATTGTTCATGTTTATGTCATGGTGTAGGGAATTATAAAATCGGGCTTGACTGACTTGTTTTTAAATATTTTTATATACTTAAAGCTTAATATTAAATTCTAAAAATTTTACTATTTAAAAAAATCTTCTAAAAATTAACTTCTATTATCAGGCAAATAAACAAATAAATCTTCTTTTTTATTTATCCTCAACCTTAAACGGTTTATTTATATTAATTTTTAGTTTAATAATAAATATTTTTAATTTATTTTTGCATACTAAGCAGAACTTCTATTATTATTATCCATTAAAATAACATAAATCTGAAATGTTTTAGTTAAAATTACACTATTTTGAATTGTTTAATCTACTGTTTTTTCTCATATATTTTAAAATGTTTTTTTTATTTTAGTTTATTTTTTCAATTTAAAACCAACAATTCACTTGCAGTCAATTAAATCACTAAAACAACAAAAACAACAACTATTTTTGCAAAACACTCTACTTATTTTGTTACATAAATTTAAAATCTTTTTTTCTTCTCTTTTTTTGTTGTTTTGGTACTAAATGACAAAGTCATCAAAAAGTTTTATATATTTTTATTTTATTTCAAATGCAAGAGAGTTTACAAAAAAATAAAAGAGAATAAAAGAGAATGAAATAAAATGAAATAAAATAAAATATTTGAATGAAAAAAGTTTAAGTTATCTAAGCTTTAGTAATAAGTTTTAAGGGGGGAAAAATAAACCAAATAGAAAACATCTAAGAATGTTATATTCTACTGTGCCGAACATTCAATACCCTCCACAAAAAATGCGTATGAAGTAAACTTAAAATAAATACATCACAGGAACATTTAATGAGTCATGAAATAAGTTGGAAGCTATAACTTTCTTTCTACTTGAGCGATTTTGATAGTTGGATGCAATGGTAATGAATTACATTCTCATTGGTATCGGTCTATATCTTTTAATCTACTATAATGATTTTGCTGGTTTTAAATAAGAAAGTTCTCAGGACCATAGAAAATACTCAGGCGTGCCAACAACTGGCAGACAGACGGATAGACAGACACCATAGGGTCTGAGATGATTCCTTCTTAGGGTTACACACGAAATGACAGAGTTAATATACCCTCTTCACCACTTGTAATGGTGGATGGTATAAAAATAAAATAAATAGAAAAAAATTGAAAAAAAGTTTGTTTTAGTTTTAACAATCACAGTTAAACCCAAAATTTTTCAACAAACTCTAAACTAAAGTACTCAGATATTTTCATGTCTGGATATGGAATTTTTTGATATATAATATTTCAAAACTAAATAGAATAAATCTAGGATGCGGAAGTTGTTGGCAGTAGCGACGACTTTATTAATCCCCTTTTTGAAATCGCGAACAATTTTTAAGACACATATGTTTTTAATATAACGAATCCACTAATTGACATCTTTATGGTGCTTTCTGTTGCTTTACTCGAACGGGTAATCTCCGTTTAAATTCACTTTTGGACACTATTTTTGTACTCGTCAATTGTCTTTTAACACGAGTTCTTCTTAGCTTCAGATAGTTTGGAGGATTTGTGACACTTAGTACAAATGTCACACTCTTGTTTTTGTAATGCTCAAGAGCTTGTTTACCAAAAATAAGTGGAGACATTATAAAGTCTTATGAATGGAAGCAGCCATTTTTTAAACATTCATTGATGTAAATTTTGGTATTTATAGAGCACGTTGTAACAAATAATTTTGCTGTAGCCGAGTATTGCTTACCACTTTTGACTGCTTCAGCATCAGCATCAATACTTGAGTTAGAAGTTTCAATAAAAAACGTGTACTTAGATTTTTTCCGATTTCAATCCTTATAATTTTCTAAATTAAGTTCTACAACAAAAAATTAATTTAATTGTTCCTTTAATAATAACAACAACAGCAATAATAATAATAATAATAATAATAATAATAATAATAATAATAATAATAATAATGAAATTTTTAGGGTTAATTTCTGACAAATATTTTAAATAAAAAATATATTTCCGAACTTTAATTAACTGAAAAGCCTCTTTTTTCTGAAATCTAGCCACTTGATGTTGATGTATAGGAAACTGCCCATGGACTTAAAAGGAACAGCTTTGGTGACTATGCTAACTTCTCTATAAGTCGCTTTAACATGAATGAGCCTTAGGACGTAACCTATAGTCTCTTCACGGTACGTATTGTGGACACTTATGCACACATACTGTCTCATAATGTATGCACAGTAACGATCATTGAATCCTATCACATTAATACCAATTTGTTTGTTATTGTGTGAAACGATTGTTTATTCACGTAAATTCTTCACGTATATCCTTTCAATACACCTGGTTACAATAAAGTGGTTGAACGTATTAGAGTGGGTTTTCTAACAGTATTCAATTTAAATTTGATTGGATTTTCGGGGTCTATAACTGTAGGGTGATAAAAAATGTTTGTTTTTTTATTTAAATATTCTATTAAAAATGTTGTTATTTTGTGATGTAAAATTTGTGGCATGATATTTTGGTTGTTGTTATTGCTGCTGCTGCTATTGTTGTTGATATTGCTCAGAGTGCGTGATGAATGCCGATAATAAACTGCATACAAGTGCAAAATTGCTTTAAACATGAAATAAATAACGAATAAAAAAGGCGATAAGGATTCAGAAAAATAGAATACTAAACGACACAAATAAACACTATTTTAAAACAAATTTTCACATAGAAAGACATTTTTGCAAAAAGTTTTTCTTTTTTTTAATTTTCTAATAAAAAAGCAGGTTTTTATTTTTTTCTATACAAGGAATTATTAAAAAAGTAATTATTCTATGTAGAGAATTTCTTAATGTTCTATCAGGGAATGTATTTCTTTATAAAATTTATTAGGGTATTTTTTAAAAATGTTCCATAAGATTTTTTGTAAATAATTTCAATGTGAGAAATTCGTTCAAAAATTTTAAGGAGAAAAATTTTTTTCAAAATTTTCCATGAGAGATTTTAAAAAATTTTTATGTTCATATATTTTCGATATGATAGACTTTTTAATGAGAGAATTTTCGGATGAATCATATTTTTGTTCAAAAATGTTCGATAAATAAAAAAAACTGTTTTCAAAGTAAAAACTATCGCAAAAAGATCGAAATTAGTATACAAGAGACATTTTTTTCATTTTTTTTCTGTAAAAAGATTTTTTTTAAATTTTCTAAATCTTTGATTGGAGATTATTTGTTTTTTTTTTTTTATTTTTCTTCAAAAATTGTGAATTTCTTCAATTTTTAGGATATTGAACTCTTTTGAAACATTTCTATGCAGATGAATATATATATTTTTTTAATTTTTTATGGGAGACTTTTTTGTAAAAAATTGATTGAGTTCATTTTTAAAGTCTTTTATATTTATTCAAATTCAAATTATCTATAAAAAACATGTTCTGCTAGAAAAATATTTTTAATTTGTAAAAGAAGCTTTTTAAAACTTTTTTTTAGAATTATTTTAAAATATTTTTATAGAAAAATTTAAAATGTATTTTTGTTAGTTTTTTATCAGTTAATTTATTTATAAAATTATATATACAAAAGTAAACATTTTTTAAATATAATTTTTAAAACTTAGTATAATGATATTTTTTCAATACATTCGGTAAATAATATTTTTTAATTTTCTTCACAGTCCTTTTTTAAAAATTTACTTTTTCCAAAATTTACTATAAAGATTTTTTTAAATTTCTAGAAGGGAAATATTGTTGTTTTTTATTTTCATAAAGAGATTTTGTTTAATTTTATGAAAAAGTATTTTATGTATTTTAATTTTTATAAATTTCCTGTAAAGAAAAAATATAAAAAAATTCTCTTAAAAAAGTTTTTCATCCACCAACACTACAAGTGGCGAAGAGGATAACATTGTCATTCAGAGAATAGCACTTGAAAGGAATCATATCTAACCCAGAAACATATATATATTCTCGTATCCCTTCAGTCCCTCTTTCTGTAGTTGGCATGCTAATGGACTTAATTCAAAGAAATTCAGTATTCTTGTTTAATTTTGTGTTACGCAGTAAACCAGTAAAATTGATTCATTACAAAGAGAGTTTTAGATTAAAACCTCAGACTATTTTAAAATTCCATCGAAAAATTCTTTATTTTTTGAAGTAAAAGCAGACGAATTTAAATAAAATTATCTTCTTATATGTCACTATTTAGTTATCAAAATCGGATCATTAGGAAATAATTAAGGTCTAAAATGTGATAAATTTTATATCCTCCATGATTTCTATGAAACATATATTAGATTGCAAAATTTTTTACATAATGTGATTATTAATACACACATGTGTTGGGGGGTACTGAAGATTCGCTAGAGCCGAATATAATATTCTAACTTGTTTCTGTTAATTTTCAATTTGTTTAATTAAATAATTGCAAATATCTTTTTTTAATTTTCTTTAAAGAAAAAAAATTTGTAAGAGATTTTTTTCTATAAATAAATTATTTTTCATTGAATTTTCTATTAAGAAATTTTCAAAATTATTATGTCTTTTTTAAAATTTCCGTAAGGAGAAAGAACATTTTTATTCTATGAAATATTTTTTTTTAATTTTCCAAACCTTTCAAAAAGTAAATCATAGAGCACTACGAAAACCAACTACTCCCACAACAATGCCACTCATATGTATTTGTTTCTCTATGTTTTTGGTAAATTTTTATAATAAACCATTGAACTACAGGATGCGGAAGTCGATTTTTTGATTACGGAATTCAAATATTCATAAACAAACACACATGCAGACATTTCTAAACATTTTGTTGTAGGCAGCTCAAAGTTAAGGCCAATAGTGAGTGTGAGTAAGGCCTCTCTAAAAATAGTGCTAAAAATTGGTTTTGCAATAAAGAGAGAACAAACAAAAAATATGGTGATTTTTAGAGAGGATGTGGTTTTATTTGATTCATTTAATTTGTTAGTTTATTTGTGCGTATGTGTGTGTGTTGGCATAAATGGAAATGGAATGAACAAGAAATTGTGAACAAAAAAATCAAATCTCCGGTAGTTGGTTTTGAGATTTTTTGTTCAATTTAAAACAAAAATCTTGTTTTGTTTAAATTTCATATGACTTTGATGACTCAGCTAAAATTTTTTGTGAGTTTTTGTTTGAATGATACTTTTTGGCTTAATTATGCATTTTTAGGCACAAACATTTCACATCCGAAAAATCTTCAAAGCAAATTTGTGTTTTTTTGACTTAAATCAGTCATTTGTATTGCTTTTATAAGAAAAAGAATATTTTCAATATTTGAAGTTGAACAAACAAATCGAAATTTTTATTCGAAAATAGTCTTTGAGAAGGCAAAATAATGCCAATATACAGATGTTATATAATAATGCTTGAAAAAATGTATTACAAAAATTGTATGCACATGAAACCAAAAAAAACCGGATGCGGAAGTTGCTTACTAAAAGAGAGAACAAATAGAAAATTGCTACATATACTGAAAAAGATAAGAGTGCACAAATACTAGACTCCCATGATACATAACGAAGGGTGGTATTGAAATTTCTTTAAAATGACATTTTTACATTAAAATGTTTAACAAGTAAATAAATAAATCTCAGAATATTGACGTCAATTAAATGTAAAATATATGTTTATGAATTTTTTAGTAAATTGTGTCAACTTTTACGTTTGCTCAGTTTTTAATGGAAATATCAACTTCTTATATATAAGAATTTATAGCATTTGTTCTCTATGACTTCTGTTATGGATTTGAAATTGAAAACAGTGAAGTTGTGCAAAAATTCACATTTTGGCGTGTTTACTTGTCAATATGTATGTCTACATATTTTGTATTTCCTGTTTGAATATCTTCATCAAATGTTTCTACTTGTCCTATCATTATTATAGCCTCCATCACCATATGATATGAAAGAGGTAACATTAACTTTGTTATTCCATGCTTTACACTTAGAATAATAGACTCCATCAAGAATCTAAAGTATTGCACAGTGGAATAAAATAGCTTTTAAAATTTATTTTCAGCTTCTAATTAAAGATAGAATCTTCAGAAATGTGGTTAATATTATGCAAAATTTAATTGAAATAAAATGGCTTTTCTACCCTCCACTACCACAAACGTCGAAGAGGTTAATATACCCGTATATTTCCGTGTGATGAGGAGATCCCATAATATATAATCTTGCGTAAGATCAAAATTTCATTCAGATTTAGCTATATCCATCTGTTTGCCCCTCTACCAGTAAAGTCAGTTCAGTATGCTCATTGATATAGACCGATATCTAAAACAAACTCTAGCGAAACACTTTTGTAAAACTTAAAATTATAAACTGACAAATTTGACAAAAATTGTCATTTCAAAAATTATAAAATCGGTTTAGTATAAAAAAGTTATAACTAAAAATAATACTTATTTTATGTATAAAAGAGCTTTCATATATTGTATGCGTTTGTGAGTGTATATGTTATTTCTTCTGGTGAGAAGAACTACATCACATGTGAAGAAGGAATCACAAACCAAACTAAATTCATCTTTAAACCCTCGTAGAATTTTATTTTGTGATATTATATAAAATATACTCAATATATTTTCATTATCCTCCTTTGATGGGAAAATATACAGGATTTTCTGATTTTAGGAAATTATGTACCGATCTTCGCAAAACTTCTAGTTGTACATTATCGCAATAATACAAATTCTTTGAGACCAATGAAGTTTTAAAATTGCGTCAAAATTTCTTCAAATTTATTTAGGAGTATAATGAGCTTAAAATCTCATTCCGGGAGAACATTTTTATGGAAGCTGCTCGAAATAATGAACCGAATGTGTCTAATTTCAATAGGCTTTCTTAACCCAAAATTATAATATTATTGTAAAAATTATGTAATTTAAATTATATTTTTAAATATGTTTAATATTACAACCTTAAGAGTGTTAACAACATTTACATGGCAGCCAGCCGAACATACAGACAAGCAGACGTCGTTAAATTGTTTCAGAAAGTGATTCTGTGCTGAATGGTATACTTTAAGATGGGCGTTACAAACATCAGCGCAAACGCATTATAGTGTTGGGTATGACAACTACAGCAAACCGTTAAGATGGATTAAGAAGAAAGCAAAATCACAAAAATGTGATTTTCTAGTTTTAGATCTATAAAATCCACATTTATTAGAAGTTTGAAAAAGGTGACTCTGTGGGATTATAAACGCGTTAAGGTTTTGAAAGTGCATTCCTATTTAAGATTTAGACTTCGGGATTTTAGAACTTATCTGTTAAATTTCCAATTTTGATTAAAATATTCGTTAATTTCGAGAGGATCTGGATTTATTTCCACAGAGTTTTAGGATACAATATTTAAATTATTAAATTTTATGTAAAAAAGCCTTTCAGAAAACTATAGACTTTTTACATATTTTTTTAAGAAAAATTTCGTTTAAAATGACAATTAAAGGATACACTTTTTTCGGTAAAAAAACTAACACAAAATGAAATTTTTTTAAATTTCAAATTGACGAGATTAAATTTTTGGACCGGATTAAGACATTGTCCTCAATTATTTTATTTGGTATTTTTTTAACCTAATAAAAACAGAACATGACGGGATCAATATTTTTGGATAAATTTAAAAAAAACTGACTCAGATTATAAAATTGGAAATTCAAATGCAAATAACTCGAAAACTGCAGGAGATACATAACATATGTAATAATATATGATAGTAAAATATTTAAAATTAAATTAACAAAAATTTTAAACGAGGTTTAAAAACAATATTGTTCGAGGTATCCCATTTTGCACCACTATAACTACGGCTATGCACCCTGAGTTATTGAGTTAAATCACCCAAAATTATAGTACTCTACTCTTCTGCTATCTCCGTGTTAAATTTCATGCAAGACCATGTGCTTTAATTTAATCCACTATGAATATTTTTAAACCACCCTCGTACAATTACAAATACAATTATAATTTCACTTAAAAACTTATTTCTGCCTACATTTCCTGTGACCCAGTCCATTCATTATTATTATTTTTTTTTTGCAACCTTAAACAAATAGAAAAATGCTTTTAAAAATCTCAGATTAAAAACTTAATAATTAAATAACCTAAATTCTATTGTTGTTGTTGTTGCTGCTGCCATAAAAATTGCATTTAAAATGCATTTTAAATTATATTTGAGTGTAAACAAGTTAGTAAATTGTTTTCATTTTGGAAATATAACAACAATATGACTTCATTGTGGTTTTTCTATATTTTGTTGTTGTTGTTAAAAGATAATTGAAGTTCTTTTCAAAATTGTAATAGAAAAAAGTTTTCATATATTTTAATAAGGAAAGAATTTGGAGATTTTGTTGATAGAATAATTGAAATTTTAATAAGATAAAAAGGAAAGAGTTTCAGGAATAAAGTTTCAATTTATTACATATTTGATTTGAGGGTAAAAATTTTAGACTTCTTATTCATATAGACACTTTATCCAAAATTAATATCAAATATACAAATTTGTCTTTAAATATAGTTTTTCCTGAAAATTTTGAATCTGTTTTTGATAACACTCATAACTTATTTTTGGATTTTTTATCAGTGGCTGAGTTCACATATCCTTTTATAGAGTTCCAATCGAAAGATGTAAAAAATTGTTTTAAAAAATCTTTTTATAACTTTTTCATATCTTTTAATCCATTTACAGTTTCTTCTTTTTTTTTCATTTTTCAAATACACCTGAAATCACGTGCTTTTAAAACTTATGGAAAAAGGGCGAAAATAATATAAAGTGATTTGGCGAATTTTATATACCCTTCATAACATATTAAAAATCACTTAGAAGGAAGAGAATATTTATTAGAGACACCAAAACTTGTTTATAAAAAGTGACATCGATGGATATTTTCATTAACACTTTTAAATTAAAGTGTTATTTAATTTTTTTCGAACTGTTTCCAATGTTATAAAACGGTTCCGAGAGAATTCGTCCAATAATAAAGGTTTGACCAAAACAAGCATAATCCCTGATCACTTTCACAAAAATTTAAAAATCGAAATTTTTTATTAAATTTGCCTCTAACTCAGTAAATACTTCGTTTTTGAGCAAATTCGCTTAATCCATGAACATTTTTACAAAATTTCAAAACTCGAAATTTTAAACCAAAATTATATATATCTCAACATATATAACGTTGTTGGCCAAAATAAGCCTAATTTAAGATCACAAATCCAAAATTTAAATTGTTTATAACTCAATAAAAACTGCATTTCTGAGTTATAGAGTTTGCACCAACAATAATATGTTAACAAAAAAGGCTGCTTCCATTCAGAAGACTTGGAATCCTGTTATGATGAACAAGCCCTTGACAATAATGTGATACCAAGAGAGGCAAATCATGTAAAGAGCTATGGCGAACTTAAACTGCCTATAACTAAGTAAATACTGTCTTTTGTCTCAAATAAGCTTAATTCATGATCATCTTCACAAAAATTAAAAGATTAAAATTGCTTATAACTCTGAAAATACTGCGATTTTTACCAGAAAAAGATTAATTTATGATCACCTTTACAAAAATTCAAATATCAAATTTTTTACAAAACTTGAAAAAAAATCTGTAACTAAAACAAGCAAATTCGTGATCATTTTCTTAAAATTTAAAATCTAAAATTATAATTAAAATTACTTTTACATTCAAATATGGATAATTTTAGCTAAAATAGCTTAATTCTCTGTAGATATTGCACTTTAAACTAAAACAAGCTTTAACCATGATTTTATAAAAATTCTAAAAAAGGAAATTAAAAAACATCCTTATAAATACTCTACTTTTCACCAAAACAAGCTTAGTTTATGATCACTTTCGCAAAAATGCAAAAGTCAAGATTTTTTCACTTAAATTCGTTTATAAATCATTAAATATTAAATTTTTTTGCATGATCACTTTAACAAAAATTAAAAAAATTTTATTTTTAACATAAAATCTCTTAATCGAAATTTATTCTCAGAAATATCCAAATTAAATATACCAGAATATAGTTCACAGTTCAGTATAAGATAAGTTTTATGTAAAAACCTTATTTTGTGATCAACTCCAAAATTTTCAAAAAACGAAATTTAAAGCTTTAAAAATGTATCAGTGATCACTTTTACAATTTTGTAAAAACCGCTTTAAAATTCAGCCTAAAATAAGCATTATCTGTGATGACCTTCAGAAAAATTTAAATTTCTTTTATATATAAACATTCTCATAAAATATTCCATAACTCAGCAAATGACGAACTTTTAACTGAATAATTTTAATTAGTGATCACATTAATGATAATAAAATATCAAATTTTAAGCTTAAATTATATACAATGTAGCTTAATTAATGATCACTTACAAAATCATCTATTACTAAGCTTTTGTCTGAGTGACATTATTCTGTGATCACATTTTGAAAAATCCAATTTATAGGTTACAAGCGGAATGTGAAATGTAATATTCACCCCTTTTTTACACGTAAAGTTAGAGCGTAGAAAAACTGGTACAAACTGTAAAAGAAGAAATTTTAAAAAAAGGCGAACAACAGCCTCACAATATTTTAGCCACTAGGAAAATATTCAATTTGGCAAAAACACAAATACAGTTTGTTAGTGCGAAAAAAAAGAACTTTAAATAGAAAGAAACTAAAAACAACTTTAACTGCATTAAGGTGTAGATGTAGCAAATATAGTTGGGATTACTCAAATAGGCGTTGTGAAAGCAATACATGTAGATTCTCTCTCAAAAAAAGAAAAAAACCTTGTAATACTTTTATTTCAATTCATCTACGTGGGAGTAGATTTTCTAGAAATTGAGAACATTCATGGATACAAAAAAAATTTAAAATACATGTGAGATCTTTTTTACAGCTCAATTAAGGTATTAAATATTTAATCGTATTAATTAATTTAATCATCTACAAACTGGAAAACTTTCAATGAATAGAAAATTAAAGGAAGTTTGTAACTAAAACTAAAATCCCTTTACAATATTTCCATACCATTATTGTTAGAATGAGAACTAAATATAAATACTTTTACATCCTGTTTTCCCATACATGTCTACCTTCACACATTTGCAATCGTATTCACCTTTATACAAATAGAAACTGGAGATAAGGCATGTAAACTAATTAAGATGATTACAATTTGTGATAGTTGAATACAAATTTAGGTCATAAACATACAAAACAACTTAATAACCTATAATATAAGATCAAAAATAGATGTAAATAAATTTTAACACAAAAAAAAAATACCTTAAATTAAATCAGCAAAAACTTCTCCTTTGATCAAAATACACAAAATCCATGATCACTTTTTAACATTAAAAAATTGAGTTTTTAACCAAAATTGCTCATCATTCAGTAAATATTGCGTTTTGGAACTAAACAAGCTTAATTTACGATCACCTTTATGAAAATTCAAAAATGTAATTTTTTGTACTTAAAAGTAATCATAAATTAAGCTTGTTTTGGTTGAAAGCGCAGTATTTACTGATTTTACATAGAACTCAATAAATACTGCGATCTTGACAAAAACAAGCCTAATTTATGATCACTTTTACAAAAGTTCTAAAATAGATATTTTAACATTAAATTGTTTATAACCCAGTAGATATAGCGGTTTTTATCAAAAGAAGCTTTATTCGTGATCACTTTTACAAAATTTTTAAAATAGGAGTTTTTAACCAAAATAAATATTACGATATTGACGAAAACAGGCTAAATCCATTATCTGTTCACATGTTGACTAAAACAAGCTTAATTTATGATCATTTTATGAAAATTAAATAAATTTAACATTTCAACTAAAATTTATTGTAACTTAATAAATACTGCGATTTTGACCAAAATAAGCTTAATTTATGATCACTTTCACAAAAATTCCAAAATCAAACTTTTTACTAAAATCGCTTATAATTGAGTAAATACTGCGATTATGAACAAAACGAGCTTAATCTAAAATTAAAATAGACATTTTTTACTAAAGTTGCTTATAACTCAATAGATGCTGCTTGTAACTCAATAAATGCTGCTTGTTTGACTAAAACATGCTTAATTCAAGTTAATTTTTAAAATTTTGAAAACCGATTTTTTTACCAAAATTTTATTTTTATTTTCTACAGTTTTGATGGTGGATTTTTAGCGTTAAATTATGTATTTTGCTTTTTGCATGAAAATAACTTTCTTTTAATCTGAATGCGACCTTAATATGTGACAGAAAGAATAAAACATATTTAAATTATACAAATATATATCATCCATTAATACAGACATTAAATGTCTTGTAACATGCTGACTGTGATACTTAATCGTAGTTTGGGACTTTTTTAAATGCTAAATAATTTTTAAGTGTCTCATTGTACGAAAAGGATGAAAAAAAGTGAAAAAGACTTAAATGTATAATTTAATTCTTATCTCTGGTTAAACATAAATTTTACAGCCAAAAAAAATGTACATATTTTATTATTATTCTCAAAAAGCAAATCTTGATGAAGTTATGAATTGTGGCAGAAACACAAAAATGAAAGCATGAACATGAAAAAGGAATGAAAATAACGATTTAATGAGAAATTCTTTAAAATCACAGCTGTGGAGGTGTGTTTTGTTCTTAATGTTGTTACTTTTCTTCTTGAAAAAAATTCAAAAATAATTATTTTATTTTGAGAAAAGCGTATTTAAAATTAGAGAACACAATTTTTGTAATATTTATAATTTTCAAATGTTAAATAATATTTTCCAGACACTCCTAAATCTACTTCCTTTTCTAGTGGCATAAATTTATTGTTATCCCCCAGGGCGTATAAGTATTAAGTAAATACTCATTTATTAAGTATACGTTATGATGGTGCCATCATGCAGCCATCGTTCTCTGAAAGAAATAAAACTAATCTCATCATTTTCTTAAATATATTTTATGATTATTTTATACAAATTTTATTCTATTATCCTGTAGGATGCTTTTTTTGCGGAGGATTTCTTTGTACTTTTACCTGCTGTTTGCAGGAGAATTAGTGTTAGGATTTTGGGAAATATACGATTTTTTTAATTTCGGTAATTTGGTTTTGTTGTAATGGAAGAGAAATAGGAGTTTTTCACAATTTAATTAGAATATTATAATTGGAGGTTATATGTGCTCGTTGGGCTTTCTAATGTATTTAACGAAATTCAAATATAAAAATCACTAGAACGTGAATTTGCCAAATACTTGGAAGGTAATTAAATGGCCGTTGCAGAGTGTGTCCAAACAGTATTTTGGAAATAATCCCATAACTCCTGAACTATTTGATATTTTTTATTAAAATTACACATTTAGAGATAAAATGTTTCCAAGTTTAATTAAACGAGTACCCTCTACACAAAATGTATCTTATAGTTTCAGAAATAAATATTGAACCAATTAAAAAATATACGACTACTTTTAACAGTTAATCGCAGTTTCTGGGAGTTATTAGGAATAAGTCTAAGTAACAAAGAAACAGTGGATAATTTTACAATATTAATTGCTCAGTATGAACTCAGTCTATGTAGTTAATTCAAATTTTTAGATTGACATTTTACAATTGTCGGATCTGTAAACTAATATCTATTAAACTAACATCAAGTGGTAGAACTTTTATATACAGCTAATCTTTTTATATAACACCAAGCCTTCTAAATAACTTCAGATGTTAATAAGGGGACTTATGCCGACCATAAATTGTTAGAAAGATAAATCTTTGAAGCCTTACATTAGGCCTAGGTGGACACTATTCTGATAAATATATATATAAAATTTGAGAGAGTTAAGTTTTGTCTATCTCTCCTGCGACCGTTTGTCCATTCCTCTATTTGTCTGTTGTTTCCATACACATTTCTCTATCAATGTTCGTAGTTCATTGAAATTTAGAATAAATTCAGTATAAAAATTGTTATAGACCGATATATTTTGAAAACCTCAAAATTCCTTTATATATTTCATCACTATTTCAAAAAAATCGGACCATTAAGAAAATTATAGCCAAAAATAGGACGTATTTTATATACGTGTATACGTGCGTGTTTGTATTTGGGTTTTGTTATTGTAATAACTTACCACATGCAATTCAAAGTCTGTACTTCTGACTGCATGTAGCATTAATACTTGTTATTATATTAAATTAAAATTAATGTACATTATTATTTTTGTGTCCAATAATAATACTTTTCATACCCTTCAGGTTGTATTAATTTTATCAAACCATATGGAAATCCAAAAAGGAATCTAGGATTATAAAGTATATATATATTCTTGCATCAAATCAAAACTTGAGTCGATTAAGCTTTAACCGTTTGTCGGCCAGAGCTGTATGAAATTTGAACCGAGCATTGTTCTAAGAACTTTTCTTAAACATTTTTAAAAGCGGCAAATCCGGCTAAATAAAAAGTTATAGACCGATTTCTTAAACAAACTCTTTAAACTGAAAATCTTGAACATGGATTTTAATTTGGCAGGCTGATAGCGCCTCTAATAAAAAACTTTATGCTCCATTAAATTTTGGATAGGTCACGGGTAAAAGGTATGCAAATAGAAAACGAAGAAATAAATATCTCATATCTCCAATATATTTAAAGTTAATTTTTGGAAATTTGTTATTTAGATATAGTCATAATTACAAAATATTAAAGACTAACGAAATTTTGGATAGATCATAAGGGAATGGCACCAACGAAATTTTTAATACAGTATGTCTCTGCTTCACTGGATATTACTTAGATAAATACCCCTGTCATTCAAAATAAATATTGTTTCTATACTTTTCACTAAATTAATCGTGGTGTAGAGTATTACAGATTCGGCATAGACGAAGGAAGCATTCTTACTTTTATAACAATAAATGGTTTCAGTATATCTCTATATTTATCTTTTATGCGATTGGACAATTTGAAAATATCATATCCTTACAAGCAATAGAGTTTTTAAAATCCTTAGAAGTCTCATAAATAAATTCACTAATGCATATACGGAATTGCATGACAATTGTAGAATATATAATTCCCATCTCATATCTTATATCTGAAAAAAACTTTAGTGCCAATAACTGATATAGGATCACTATGTTTAATCGAGAGTATCACTATTATTGATTTATATTATAAATTTTGTATTATAAATCCAATTTACACTTTTCATACACTTTCTACTCTCAACAGTTTCTTCTATTCTACTTTAAAACGTTCACTCTTACAAAATCCCACCAAAAACCACAACCACCATCAACAATTTATCCACAAAACAACTGTTGACAAAAACTTAACAGTGAAACCAAGGTAAAGTAGAAAATCTGTCAGACGTGAGACAGCCATAAAATTTTTAATGCTGATAATAAGGAAAAACGAATAGAATGACAACTCTCTCAAAAAAATCTGCAAAATAGAAAAAAGGAAATGTAAATTTTAAAGGTATTTGAATATTTTTTTACAAATCATATTTATAATTCCAAATGGAGATATTATCAGATCCTTTCGAATAGAGTTGATTCTCTTGTTGTATTCTGTGTTTGTATCGGTAACATCGTTTTTGCTTAAGCGTAGAAAAAGCAAAATGTACATACACAATTACTAACATATAAAAATAACGTGATAGTTGTTGTTGCTGCTGCTTTTAAACAAAATACAATGACACCAATATTTCACAAAAGATTAAATATAAAATATTTGAAATGAAATAAATTAAATTAATAATTTATTTTAATAAAAACAAGAAAAGATGAAAAAAGACTCGAAATAACGTTATCAGTTTTAGCACTTGACATCCTTATTATCCTTAAGCGAAACTTTAAGCAAAATCAAATGAGAGGTTATAGTCGATCAAGCCTGACTCTTCAATGCCATACACCACCTTGTTGATTATAAGTGTTAGCTAACAAATATTAATGAACCACCCTCGTATCAATGTATATTGAATTTTTGATTAAGAGTGCAGCATATTATAATGGTACTAACATTCATGTGGGATTTGTGCAGTCTAAAGAGATTTTTCCTGTGGACGTTATGGCAGACGGACGAACAAAAATCGCTAAATCGACTCATATAGTGATCGTGAGTCGAATATTTTTTTGCCCGTTAGAATTTTTGCACAAACGCTTAAAACATCAACCACCTATGGTGCTGTAAGGTATAACAATCATGAAACTTGAAAAATCCTTAAGCCACCAGATAGCAAAAGTTGCTATGAGAAAAATTTGTATTAAAATTATTAAGCAGCTCGAAATTCAAAAAAAAAAATAAAAAAATTAAATAAATAAATTTACTTAAAAAATATTGATAATATAAAATAACAGCAACAACAATATTTGTACAATACGAAGAGAATAAAGAGTGAGAGGAAGACAGTAAAGGTATTTTTTTATAACATTATTATTGGCATCATCGTTAGTAGCAGCATTAACTGCAACTGTAGCAGTAGTAGTAGTCAAAGTTGGTAGAAATATTAAGTTAAATTGTATCAGGTTTTTATATACAAACGATATAAAATAAAATAACATATAATAACTCAAGGATAAATCTACCGGTTTCGATGGCTGGTTGTTTAAATATTTTATTACTTTGTATTGGAGAGTGTGTAAGTGGGTGAGTGAGTGTAAAAGTATAAATGTTATATGGTTATTTGGTTGTTGTTGGATGTTTTTTTTTTTTTTTTAGTAAGCAAAAGCTTCAATAGTCTGGCTCAAATTCATTGGCATTTTACACAACAAAATAATACAAACATACAAAGTGCATATGAAGTATAAACTTTCATAGAATTTGCAGTGTGAGGGGAGATTTGAAAGAGTGTTGTATGCAAGTATTTAAATATTGATAGAGTAATGAAAAATAAAGCGAACAATTGATTTTAAGAGTTAAAAATGGGAGGAATTTCAATATTTAGTAAATAATTTTTAAATAAACAAACACTGAATACATAATTCTCTTCACCACATGCACACATATATGAACATTAAGATAGACACATACTCTAAGACACCATATACATATACACTATTAATAACTAACTACTTTATATATAATTTGATAACATTTTGATTTCAACTTTTTCCTAGTTATCCGATTCTTATGATTTTCGGAATAGTAGTGGAATGCATTTAACCACAATTTATTTAAAATGGATTATTATTTAAGAGAAACAGACGGACTTGGCTATATCGAGTCAAATTTTTATATGATTCAAGTATATATAAACTTTGTGGCGTCTTAAATAATCCCTCTTTGGTTTTACACACGAAATGACAAACTATTATACTATTACCACTTGTAGTGGTGGATGGTATAAAAAGAATGACGTTTCTGATTGAATGACCATAATATCAAAGTCATGTAATAACTAAGTATTTTGAAAATTCAAATCGAAAGGAGCTTATTTAGGACCTAAATAATAATTGGAATTGTGGTACTTTTTTAATTTGTTGTGATAATTTGAGAACATTATTTGTAACTTTTTTAGTTCTTTTATGTGGAATCATGTACGTACTGTAAGTACTTTTTAAATTTTCAAATGGTACTTTTTACATTCCTTGTCATAAGTAACCTCAAAACATAAAATAAAGTATACATAGACCCATATAGATAAATAGTAATTTCAGCCATTCTGTGGTACTTTCCAATGGTACTTTTGGTTTATCTATGGTAATTAAGTTTACAATCGAAAATATGGTACTTTTTTGTATTTTTTAAAGATTCTTTTTGTACTGTTGTGGTTAGTACATGAAATTAAACGTATTTTGTTCGTAGAGGAAAATTGAACAAAATGTGATTTTATGGTTCAAATTATGTATAATTTCCTATGACACTATGACTAAACTATTATAAAATTATATTTACCTCTAAAAAATTTACAAGTATTATGTAACTCTTTTTGTCACATAGAAGGCAATCTGGAACCTCTCCGACCACCATTCCGGTCAGGATAACTTTAAATATGCAAATGTAGTTATTTGTTTATTATAACTTTTATAGGTATTTAGATCTTTATATATTTAATATATCATGAGAACTCTTTTAGGGTTCTTTAAGTCCAAGTTTCGTTTTAAAATGTAAAAAAAATCAAAATAACAATTTAATAGAGTATTTCCCTCCGGATGGGTGGTTTGATATGCGGAAATAAAACTTGCTTTGTTACAACTTCTATATTCTTCAATATTCCTATTTGTATGGGTATTATAAAACCTTAAGTGCTTTGTAGTTCCAAGAATTATTATAAAATATTACGAATTACTTTTTAAGCTGTTTTTGACTCCCTAGAATCACTTAGATCTTGATGAATTTATATATATGGAAATTTTGCTCTTCTTCATTGTAACATCATTATTTTTTCTACAGATGTAATAAAAATTGTGAAAATATAATAACTGGTTCACATACAGTACCCCAATTGAGAGTCGTACAAAATGGGATGGATAGAATATAAAGTCGCACTCAGAAGGTAATTTGTGAAATATATTTTGAAATGTTCTAAATTATGAATTTGCACTTTTTCCCATTTAATATAAAAACATTCTTAAATAATTGCAAACAATTTGTCTTTTCTTTAATTTAACACTATTTTGATTTCCATTAAAAATTTCTTAGAAGTGCAGGTGATGAATTTCTATGATTCTATCATTCTAAATTTTAAACTTTGCGTCCACAATTTATATAAATTATATTTATATGTCCTTAGTAAAGCCGAATTACTGAAATTTCGTTAAGTTCTGTGTACACAAAAAGTCACACGCAGTCGTAAAAATCGCAAATTGCGACTAAAATTGCACCAAGGGTATCACTGACCCCAATTAATTTAAAACGTCCGCCCATCCGTTTGTATGCTTTGTAGTTATGTGGAAATAATTTTTCGAAGAAAAGGTTTTACAATTTTATCCAATTACTCTTTGATCAGTTACTGACCTGTATTCTTTTGAATCAAATCGAAAGCAGTTCAGCTATGGATATAGATATTTTGAATGGTCCAAAAGATTTGGAATAATTTACAAAAAATGTTTTTAAAAATTAACCTACACAAGATAACCAATTTCGGAAGCTTGTCTTCTTCCCCACTTTTTATAAAAATTACTTTTAGTCTTCCCGTAGTTAAAAGAAACTTTTCATACCAGAATAGTATAGTTGTCCTTATTTCTAAAAATTAAATCCAAATTTTGTTTAAATTTGATGTGTTTACATTATGTTACGATTTTTCCTGTCGCACTCTTTAATACGTAACATATATTATTTCTCTACTTTAATATTTCTCCTAAATATACTTCAAAATACACCAACATGGTTTATTTCGATTTTTCCTATCGCACTTTTTAGTATAAAATAAATAGTGTCTCTCTGTGTTAAAATATTCCATACTAAGTATTTTATATCCGCCTGTATTCTCCTCTTTTATTCGATATATTCAGCAACAACAAAAACATTTGAATCCAGCTGTGTCATGTGGCGCAAGGCGTATATAAAATTAAAATGATTAATATTTCCCCAGTGGATCTCAACTCATAAATTTAATACTCGTTCTCAATGTAAACATATTAATTTTACTCATAAAAACCAAATGTAGCAAGTAGCAACTACAACAGCAACAACAAGAACAAGAACAACATAACCATCAGCCAGCCAATATATAAATATTTTTCCAAAACCATATTTTCATTCATTCCATTCCATTCAAATAAGCTACAAGTCTGGTATTTAGTCAGGATTTAAACAAAAATCGGAATGTGTGGGAATGTATATGTGTTTAGTAACTACAAGTACATTTTGTATGTAGGTGTAGTGAATATACTGTGATTTCACTTTAACCTTTTTAAAGATGTATTTGTATGTATATATATATGTTTGTGTAAGGGTGTAGATAAGTATGGCTAATTTAAGTATGATTGGCGGAAATTAATGTAGTTCACTGTGGGGCAAGATGAATATTTTTACATAAAAATTCAGAATCGATGTTCTATGAATTATTATTAGGGGCGTATACTTAATATACAGTATGATCAATAAATTAAACTAATATTTATCGTTCGTCTGTTTATCTATCTGTCTGTCTATCTTTCCAATTGCTTGTTAATGTTGTGAACACTTTTTGGAACGAAATTGGTTACACATATGTAAATTTTTTGGTGCAAGGACCTGTTGGTGTTGCACCGACAGAAAACCTTGTAAAACATATAAATTTTTTATTAATCCAAATGCTCTTAGAAGCACAAATTAGGTTAGATTTTCTGCCAGGGTATAAACCTCTTACATAAGTATTTGTGAAATGTTTAAAAAAAAAAAACTTGAAATATCTTTTTTTAGTTAGAATTTAAATGTGATTAGAATTGAAAAGAATTTAAACGACATTTCTATATATGAACTAGTCCATAAATCAGAGAATTTAAAACATTCCCACTTTTTTATGCAGAAATATCCAAAATACCAATCCATATAAATAATTAAAAAAAAAATACCTTTTCACTCTGTCATCCAGCTAATTTTTTTTTACATTTATCTTACATATAGATCTATATATTAATGATAACTTAAAGAATTCCTGGACTCTACAGCCAGTTTGAATGAATTTTTTTGGTAATAATTCTGTAACTTTTAATTGGCTGCAATTGAAATTGAACATAATAATGTCATTATAACCTCAGCAAAATTGACCTCATTGGGGCCCATTAAATGTCCGAGGTACCCGAAATGGGGTACCAATTTTTTAACGCGTGTCAAATTGTTTCTTTTTCTCTTTCAATTTTTGGCTTATAGCCCCAAGATGAGGCCTTTAAATAACATGCTTATATATGATATTTATCTCTTATAGTTTTCGAATTAATTGAACTTGAATCTTCAACATTTTTGACAGAACTTGAGTCTGATTTTTTAACTTAAACAAAACTAAGTTAATTATCTAATAAAAATATTGACATCAATGTCTCCACCCAATTTTAAAAGAAATTATTTTCAACTTTATTTTACTCTTTACCACCACAAGTGGTGAAGAGGGCATATTGAATTCATCATTCCGTATGTAACGCTAAGAAGAAATCATCTAAAATCCCATAATGTTTATAAATAATTGCATCAAATCAAAATCTCAATCGATTTAGCTATCTTTCTGTCTGTCTGTATGTCTTATGTTGGCTTGAGTGTTTTTCACTCTCCTAGGAATTTTTATATGAAATCATCAAAATCGCTTCAATACATTTATAGATACAGACTAATATCTGAGGCAATTTCTAAATTCAAAAGAAGAGCTTTAGTAAAATTTATAATTATAAATTAACATATAAAATTTGTTTAGCATTTCAAAATTATCATAATCATTTCGGTATAAAAAAAAGACAAAAAATTTGTTGTATTTAAGAAAAACTTTTATTTTATGCTATTGTGAGTGAGTGTGTATGTATTGAGGATCCGTCACAGCCGAATATGACATTCTTTCTTGTTTTTTTATTGTCGAAAAAATGTCTTAACTTATTTTTTATTTAAAATTTACATAAAATTTATGTTTTACTGAAATGTCTTATTTTATAAAATAATTCACAATAAAGTTCGTATTGAAAACCCTTATAAAGCTAAGTCCAGACTCTCTCGAATTTAATTCTTTTTTTTTAAACAAAATTTCGAATTTAATCGAAATGTTCCAAAATCTCAAAGAATGAATTTTAAAACTGAATGTTATTTTGGAAACCTCAAAGTGTTCATAACTGCTTCATAATGACTTTTTCCCGACCTCCAATTAATGTAGACTGTATATCGCAAAAAAACAAAAAAAAACAGTTATCGGTATTTTATTCTTCACATTTCTTTTTTGGAACTAATAATATTCCTTTTCAATAATTCTCTTCTACTCTTAAATTTAGAATCACATATCCAACATTTTCAAAAAATTTCAGCAGATATTCTTATTATTAAATATTTGATTGCAATTAAAGTTCCTCCAAAATTCATAAAAATTCGTAACAATTTTAAATAAAATTATTTCAAATAAATTTTGCATAATAGTGAATATATTTAAAAAATTCATGTCAATATCTGGCAAACTTACAGAAAAATGTGGATCTACCTCCAAAACATTTCTGTTTTTATAATCTATACCGAAGGTAGTTGGGGTAACACTTACCTTTAGGTATACCTTTTTAATTCACCGTTCGATTTAACAATGTCGGTCCGTCTGTCTGTCTGTCTGTCCGGTCCAGGAAAACATTATGAACAGCCCACAGGTTGCAATTTTCGAAATATCCCGATAAAATTTGGTACATATTATTATTTTGTCCTAAGGACAAAGCCTAGTGATATTGATCATATTCGATCTAATATTTCAGGTATCTCCCATATAAATGTTCTTCCCGGAATGGGGTTTTAAGGTCAAAAAGGTCCTTAATATAAAGTGATTTCAACGAAATTTGACACGAGTACGACTTATAATATATTAAAAACGAAGTGCCAAAATACACGCGGATCGGTCCATTATTTCTCATAAGTCCCATGCAAACCCCTTCCAAATATCACTTTTAAGGCCAAAACATCTGGTCAAATTAAGATAAATATGAGTTAAACGCGATTTGAAAAATTATAACGGGTCGGTTCATAATTTCCTGTAGTTCTCATAAAAATCTCTCAAAAATTCGTTTTGAAACGCATAAATTTCATTTTAATTTAATTTTAATAATAAATCAAAAAATTAAATTATACGAGTGCCGTTAGTTGAATTTTCATAACAACCATTACATGTTTATCCGAACCATGACCGACAATACATTCTTGTTTTTTTATATTTTTAATAGATCGGACATGAGTACTATCGTTGTTTATGTCATTGCGAAGATAGTTTGAAGACAAGAAAATAGACCATAATGTACCTGAATTTTTCCGAACACACTAAAGTTATTGACTTTATTATTGTTATTATTGTTATTTTTGTATATGCTCCAGACACATGTCGGTTATTGTGCAAACGAAAGTGGCTGCATTGTGCACAGGGACTTTAAGTAAGATACCTGAGATTTATGGGATCTTATCAGTGGCAACAGTGATGTTCACAAAATGAAAATCTCTCACATTCTCTTTGTGAATATATAAAATATATCCATTAACAACTATTTATTTAATAATAAAATTGTTAATGTTAAAAGTTAACAACAAACTATAATCAGCAAAAATGTTTCTTTCCTTTTTTATTTTTGCAAATAAATAAATTGCTTAATTGCCCTTTTTGCATCATGATGCCTGTGATGAATGTGAAAATTATTATTGTTGCCACTTATGAATGAATTTCAATATTTTTTTTTTATTTATCTATAGGAAATGATGATGGCAACAGTTGCTAAGTGATATGGAGAGGGATGGATAGATGGATGAACGGTTAGTTGGTTGGTTGGATGGATGGATAAATGGATAAATGGTTGAAAGTATATAAAACTGAATGGCTAGATAAATGAATGAATGGTTGATTGCTATAAAATAATTAAAGTTTGTTGACTGGAATAATCAAGAATAATAAAATAAATAAAAAATTAAAATAATAAAAGTGAAAAAGAGAGTATAACATAAATTGGTTATTTTTATTTAAATACATTGTAAAATGTTTTATATAGAAGATAATAACAATGATGCTGTTTATAGAACAGTGGATGTGGATTAATTAATATTAAACTGTTAACAAATAAATGAAAGAAAATGTGAGATTTAACAGAGATTATAAAGTAAATATAGATAATTCCATTGGAGGAAAATATTATGTGAAAATACTTTGCACAAAATTTAGTAATAAAATAAATAAATTCAGGAACTACAGTTTCAGTACAAACAGTTAGTTTTTTTACATATTTCATTTCTTTCTCTTAAATGATCCAATGATCAAACTTGTAAATTGAAATATGGAATGAAAAATCCGTGATTGAAATAAAAAATATTCTATTAAATATCAATAAGTCAAATATTAAAAGTAAAATGGATATCAATTGAAAAGTCACAGTTGGATTAACAAGACGAAATTACGGATTATCGTACAATGACGAAAAATGCCATAAAACTAAAATTCTGTGCGCTTTACCGTCCTTTTTAGGTGGGTGGTACCAATCTCATTTTCCTATCCGTCCTACATTATGGCCAGCAAAAAAGTAGTTGGAACCACTTTGAATACTCCCGCTTTTACAGTTCTACAGATATTAATTTATCAACATTTTCTTTGTATTGAGGGTTTAGTAAATCAGATCCTTAATAAAGTGATTGGGACCAAACTCAAAAATTCTCGCTGTTATTGTTCTTTAACTATTTGATGATTAATATTTGCCCTGTATGAGGACTACCCTAATCCTATCCGTCTCATATTTTGTCTCATAAAAAGTTCATTGAAAAAGTTATTGACACAAAATTTTAAAATTCTCGCTCTTATAGTTCATTAGATATTCGATAGTCAAAATTTGCTCTGTATGGGGGCTACCTTTCCCTCTGATTCTATCTTCCCCTTGGAAAAGTTAAAGATAATCGATAATCAATATTTTCTTTGTACCGGGGGTAATTCTTTCCCAGATCCTATCGAAATTTTTTACAACCTATATTACTTTTGGATATACGGGTATTATTCTGTAAAAATTTTATCAAAATCGGTCGAGTAGTTTAGCTGTCTGAAAGTCCCAAACAAACACAGATTAATTTTTAAATATATATGGATTTTTTAATATAAATTTATTTTTTATGAAAAATAATAATTTGTTTTTAATTCAATTAATGACGTAATTTTAACAAATGTGTTAAAATAATTAAATAAATGAATTATTTTTGTTTTTAGAAAAAATTGTATGACAATTTTTTAGTATATTTTTGTTTAAAAAGCCATTTTTTAGTAACTAATTTAGAAGAATTTAGCCACTTAGCTTCTCAAGCACTGCCAACACTGCTTTGGTATGATTTTAGAAGAAAATATAATTTATTATTGTTTCAATTCAATAAAACAAAAATTTTTGAGCTCTTCCTTTCAACAAAACTATTCTTTGTACCATACATCGTGAAAATTAAATAGAGGCTTTTAAAGTAACTAAAAATGGCGAAAGGTACTAGAGGACAATTTCAATTTAACACATTCGTTTTGTAGCGATAATAATATTCATATATTGTTAAATTCACTAAGAATTTATCAAGATATTAACGTTTTTAATATCGTACTTTACAAAATTCATTATGATGACGTATACTTAATAAAATTGAATAATATAAATCATACGCATATTTTACCTTGGTGTAGGGGTTTCATACCGAAAATTCGGTAGAAGCTAATATTTATTTCTAATATCGAAAAATTTCTGAGAACACTGTTCGAATGGTTTCCACCAAAGTTTAAAATTATTGCATTATTTTATCGAAAGAAGTTTTATAAAATCTTAAACTTTGTATTAGTTCTTCCAGAGTACGAACACTTTTTATATACTCCACCACCACAAGTGGTTATGAGGGTTTATTAACTTTGTCATAATGTTTGTAACACCAAGAAGGAACGATTCAAGAGCACAGTATGTATATTATTGCATCAAATCGAAAATTGAGTCGATCTGTCCGTATGTTGGAAATATGCTCACGTTCACAGTAATGAACCGACTGTAAAGTAATTTGGCTCGTTATTTGCTGTTGACCTCTTCAGTTTGTTATCTACAATTGGCCATATCGGCTCATTGGAAAAAATGCAGGGTGTTGGAGTTTGTTCAGATGTTTGTAACATACACCTTTAAGTTTACCGTTCGACTCAGAATCACTTTCAGAGTTGATTTTACAATGTCCGTTCATCTTTAAGTGCTGCAGACTGTCCATGTTAATGTTTTGAACAATCTATAGGTCGCGATTTTGAGATATCTTAACAAAGTTTGATATAAATTATTATTTTGGTTAAAGGACGAAGCCTATTGAAATTGGCTTCAGATATTTCCCATATAATGAGGTTTTAAGATCATGAAAGTCCTTAATATAAAGTGATTTAAACAAGATTTGGCAAACGATATTCCAAATTATGCGAGAGTAGGTCCATTGCCACCCAGAAAATTCAAATTTTACGAGGGTCGTTCATAATTTTTTCGTAACTACCATTAACAATTTGTTGTAAAAAAGTTGATTATATTTCGAACAACATTGTTTATTTGATAATTTTTGAAAGCAAATAATATTATGTTCCATCGCATCATCTGTTTATTTAATGATTAACATCTAAAATTTGCTTTTGTTGTAGCACTTCAATAATTTAAAAAAGTAAACAGTATATCAGTCAAAATTTATTCGGACAAACATTTCCTTCCATATACAGTTTTCATAAACTTAAAATTTCAAGATAAATATTCATTAAGCTAAAAATATTGGAATACATTGTCAGTATTAAATTCGCGCCCATCCATCGCCAACTCATTCATATGTTGTGCCGATAACCTAAATAAAAGAAAATTTCATTAGAAATTAAAAAAAAATAATAATAATAAGTGTAATTTCATTCTCTTGTCTAAATGAGTGAAAGACAAAATTGATATAACACACATACATATTACCGTATGCATAAATGTGTGTATAAAATGCATGTTTATGTAAATGTGTTCACGAAAAGGCAAACGGAAATTGCTTAAAACATGTTGCTAAAATTATTTGTAGCTTTATAAAGGATTTTTCAAATTAAAAATTATTTCTATGTGTGTGTGAGTGTGTTTGAATTTTAGTTTGTAAATATTTTTCCTGTTATAATTTTAATGATGTAAATTTTGTAAATTTACATTTTCTATTGTGCCAAAAAATTTACCACATGGAAAAAGAGGGTTATTTTGTTTTTGAAAAAGTAACTATTAATGCAACTCATACGTAGATGATGATGATGATATTTTTGTTGTTATTAATGTATTTGCTGTTACTGTATGTGTATTTTCGTAATGCTGAAATATTAAGAATTGAGTATTAGAAATTTTCATTTTATTTGAATATTTTCATGTTTGCAACAAAAAGCTGCATAATCACATAGGGATATTTTATACGTTGGTGTAGTTATATTTAATATTTGTTAGTGTATGTGTGGAATTGTTTATAAATGTTGTTATTGGATTTTTAATGTATATAAACAAATTTGAGAATACATGTATTTCTTCTTAAATTATATACAAAATTGTATACAAACATATTTAATGGAATTTGTTGGACGCGTTATTCTCACAAAAAAAATATTTCCAGTTTCCCTTTTTTAGAGTTCGCTGCAGTTAATTTCTTCCCATATTATTTGCGTTGTTTTAGATCTGGGAATATCAATACCATATTACTTGGATGGGCACGGTTTCTTGAACGTTGAAGAATTTTCTCAAGCATCATTCTTGTTACACTTTTAAGATGTTTTCCGATTTATATTATAATGGATTATATGGAAATAATGGATAATTTTCCAAATAGCCGTATTGTTGATAAGACCATAATTTTCCGCATATAATTGCGAAATATTTGTTGACGAAAACCCATAGTTTTTGTGCTTTTCGATATTATAGTCGGTGGTGGTCTTCGTGTAAGGACTTAAATACTATTTTGGAATCCAGAATTGGTTGCATGTGAATGACAATCACAATAGCCACATTAGCATAAGTAAAATTAAAACGAGTTAAAACCAACTACTTCTTTCATTCAGGTGAAATATTTTGAACTGACACAATATCTTCTGAACCGTTCAAAATAATCTCAAAAATATCACAATATTCTCTTTTAGCTTCTTCATTGTTTTAAGAGAATGCTTCTAAACTAAATTTTAACTACTGCCACAAGGCTTATCCAATATTAGTCAATTAAAAAAAAAATAAATTGTCTTGTTTTCAAACCATAAATGTAGAATCATCTTAAATTAACCTTAGAATATAGCTAAGGTAAACGTCTACTGGACTGGACAATGACAGGACGTTCATTTTAGTGAAACAAGTCAAATTTTTAAATACGATTTAGACGGATTAAGATTTTGTATAATTTTGAATCTTTTAAATTCGCAGATTCATAAACGAATTCACATACATCGCTCTGAAGTTGTTTTCAATTTAATTAAAGTTTAAATATTAATTTTATTATTTCAAATATAACAAAAATTCGACTATTTTTCATATACTTTATACACTTGATTTTTCTTTAAAAATAGTGAATCTTCAAGATCTTAAGTTTTCATAAATAAATACTTTTGTGTAAAATTAATACCCTGGTCAAAAATCCAACCTAAAGCAGGCATCCTTTAGAAAACTTTAGTTATTTTCCATACATTTCCACGGCAAGGACTATCTAAATAACTACAAAATTTATTTTGTCTCAAATTATTTACAAAATTTCGGCCAATTTTTAAAAGGTCAATATATCCAGGGTGTCAAACTTAGTCACCAACTGTGCCCCTAATAAGATATATTTTTAGCCGTGTGAAATTTCATTAAGATACTTCTACCAGTTGGAATGTTAAAAAATTATTTAAAAATCAGCAAAAATACTATATTCAGCTATGCCGAATCTTCAATACCCTTCATCACAAATGTATATAAGTAAATTCATTATTTGTTAGTGTGTATGTGCGTATGTATGTACGTATGTTTAATAAATCATAAAATATATTATATTTTCGGCAATAATTTTTTTAGTGAACCGATTTGGATAAAATCTTACTCTAATCTTAAAAATCTTATTCTAATTTGTCAATTCCTATTTGACAGTTATTGACAGAAAATTCTTCGTTGGAACTTAAGGGTTGTCTCAGATATCATTCTATATCATTTTATATACTTTACTGATTTTGCTGATTTTAAATAGGAAACTTTTCAGGAATTTAACAAATACTCCAGCCATATTTTTTGTGCTTTTGCAATTATTATGGGCGTGCCAACAACTAAAAGACAGACAGAGAGTCGGACATAGCTTAATCGATTCATATTTTGATTTAATGATGGAATATATATACATTATGATGTCTGAGCTGATTTCTTTTTAGCATTATACGCGGAATGACAAAATCAATAGACCCTCTTCACCGATTTTGGTGGTGGTCATGATGTGGCCCCAGTTAGATCCTACAAAACTTAGACTTGAGTTAGCTGCAGCTAACAGCAGCTTCCACAAAAACCTTTCTAAATATACTGTTTCCATTATGTATATATAATACACCATTACACACTATGAGTATATTATAAGTAAATATTTTTATTATGAAGCTTATACCTCTCAAATATGCTAAAATATTATAATAGACCATATTGAGTGATTGCTGCAAGATATACATAACTCTAAAAACAAATTATGTTCAAAAGTTTATTTTTATTTTTTCTAAAATTTACAAGCAAGAGTTTGATACTCAAATTTCATTTTTTACATACTTTTATGAATATTGAAATGATAATAACACAACAATTAAAACGCTCCTGGAATAACGCTTTATTACCAGCAAAAGTCTATTAGTGGAAAAATTGTCAGATTATATATTTTTGCCGTGATCCTCTCTTATATATGAAAAGCTTGTACACAAAAATCGTAAAACAATTCAAAACTTGCATTTTTTTAAGTTATGACCATCTTGCTACAAATGGGCGATATATAATATAATTAAAAGCACTTATGCCTACAAACACATATAATGCAAATATGATAATTTTGGTTACTGAGTTTATGAATTTTTCTACATGTGGTTCTCAAAACACTACAGGCATGTTGACCACAGGCATGGTTTCTGTTTAAAGAGCCTTTTGTACCTCATTCTCTCTTTCTCTGTTATCTTATTACATGCATAGAGTTGAGTTTATTTTAAATCATCTACAACACAAACAAAGTACTCATATTACATTATATAAGTTGAGGTTTTGTTTGTGAGTATGAGTGTTAGTGTAAAACTTCAATAGTGTATGAATGTGTGTGTGTGTTTTTTAAATAGGAGACAGTAATTGAAGTATCACTGTACTATTCAGCCATTGCATGATACAATTAATGACGTTGACTACAATATCTGACCATCATTATTTTAAATTGTCATTTTTTCTTCTTGCTCTATGAATATGTATCTCATTCATACAGATAAAGGGATACATAGGCGAATGATGATAACCATGTAGCATGTATCATATTGCAACACATTATACATGTTATATCATGCAACAACATTTTAAAATACACTGTGGTTTAAAATGTTATTGGGTTTTTTACAATTATGTAACTTTGGCATATTTTAAGTGAAATTTCACATTGACACTGAGTAATCCATGAGTATAAGTATTTGGTATCATACATGTTTCTATTCTCTTAGCTTTTTTCTTTTCTAGAAATAAATCTGTAATTTTTGAATTGCTTGAGATATGAGACAAAAATTATAAAATTCATATAGTTAGAACTGTGGAATTTTTGCTTTAATTTGGAAGAGATCTGGTGAGGGACATAGATGATGGACCTTCAAATTGTTTAATTGAGACAAAAAAGTTTTTGATTTTGTGTTATTCTCTTTCAAAATGTTTTCATTTGTATCTTTTTGATCCTTGTCCTTTTAAAGGTTTTTATTTAAGTTAACGGACCACAGTGTGTCCAAATCGATTTTTTGAAATTATATCTTGTCTAAGAACAGTTAGATATACCAAAATTGAATGTTAAAGATTAACTAATTTCGAGTTTAAATTGGAGGAACATTTTTTTTTAGATTTGAAAGTAAACTGTGGTCCTTCAAATTTGCCTATGTCGGGTATGTTAATTTTTAAAAATTCACCAAATATTTTTAATGAACCGAGATGAAAGTAATTACACTAAGTTTTACAAGACATCAGAAAAATTCCGTTACAATATACGTGGCTTTTTTTAAGTTTTACTTCAACATTTTTCCCTTCTCAAACTCAACAATTTTCTTTAATTCTTTAATTAAAGTCACGTAAGTCTTACCCGCTTGTCCCATGTGACTTAAATTAAATGATTCCCAAAAAATTTGTTGAGTTTGGGAAGGGAAAAAATGTCTCCCCAACTGTTCCCTTCTTCTTTTGTCTTTATTATTATGACACTTATATTTCGTGAGTTTTAAGCAAATAAGGATCTTAAATTTGGCTTTGCCGAATCCTCAATACTTTCTATTACTTAAATTACGCAATCATTAGTATGAATTGAATATATATCTTCCAAAAGTTGATTTCTTGTTCATTCGCATAAACACCGTTCTCGGAAAAAGGACTCTATAAATATAACAGTGAAATATGGTAACATATTTTTGTTGTCACCCACAAATATTGGTCTCATATATTAAAATATTTAAATAAATATTTGAATTTCGATGGAATTATTTAATATTAAACATCCTTTTAAGCCTAAAAAATATGGTCAGATATTTGTCAAATTGAATTCATATATTAAGGACAATTTTTATGTGGCGGTACAACACATAGGCATAGGTCAAATATAACTGCACAAATTATGAAGTTTTATAAATGGAAAATTCGGTATTTACAGAGCTAAACAGCATATTGTTTGCCATACAAGAACCTTTCGGGAAATTTTGACGGCTCGAGCATCAGTACCATAAAAATGTTTGACTATTTGAGTTGCGAAAAATTTGCCAGAACATACGTTTCGTCGTTCATTATACAGCAAGATCTTTTTAGAAAGCTTGACTTCAATTTTCGTACACTGCTTTTGGCCTATACATTTTTAGCAGCGTTCCTGCCAGGAACTTTTTTAGCTTTGCGTGTTTCAAAATCTGCATTACCTTTAACTTTTTCGCACCAAATAAACTCAGCACTAAGTTAACCGGGCTGTTAGGAGCTTTTTGAAAATGCTTTATATTTTTTTGGTTTTAGAAACACCATGTTGACTATTTCTTCCACCTGAACTAAGTTTTCTACCAATCAACATTTGAAGCAGTATTGAATGCTTTGCCGACTTTTTGAATGATCAAATGGGATTTAAGAATTTTTTTCCCTTATTCTAGGCGTGATATATATTTATGGGGTCTTAGATGATTCCTTCTTGGTGTTACACATGAACTTTAAAAAGTCAGTATACCATCATCATCCCTTATGGTGGAATTTTTAAAGAAATGGTTTGGCACCACTGTGCAACACTTGTAAAAATCTCCGCTTTTCTGCTGGCTAACAAACCACTTTACTCACAAAAAAAAAAAATTAAAATAAAGGACTTTGAAAAACAGAATTTTAAAATGACAGAGGATCCAGTGATGGATACAGCAGGACATTTAAAAAAATGTGTTGAAAAGTGATATTGTTCTGTTAGTTTTATAACATTTACTCTTTCTTTTTTGTTTGTGTTAATTGTTTGTGACAGTCACACAAATATATATAAAAAAATTATTTGCTTGAGTGTTAGTGAAAGTGTTGGTGAAAATTTATGTTCGTTTTTTATGTTATTTTATAATTAAGATTTTTTGTTGTTGTTTTTAAGTTAATTTCTTAACTTTTTTGTTTATTTGCAGTTTTCTTTGTTGACTTTCTCATTATATGAAGTTTATTACAAGATTCATATTTAAATGTGAAACATGATGTTAATTTGTTAGTGAAGATTTTAAGGTGACCAGTTTAGGAAATAATTTTTCAAGTTATTCGTTTTATAAAACAGTAAATAAAGCGATGGGAGATTCTAGAAAATATCTCAAAGAGGAAATTATTTAAACTTCAATCGGAAAATAATATTAAATATGCCGTCACTTAACGAGGCTAAACCCCTGATCTTAAAAACTCGTTTCTCATATTCGCCAACCAATATGGTTTTTCGAATATTAACTTAACCAGTTTAAAGACAAAATCTTCATATATAATTCTCTTTTGACATAAATTGCCAACGTTAATATATTTGTTGTTATTTGTAAGCCAAGTTAATATTCTTGTGTAAATATTTGTCAGTTGGTTTTTGGTTACTTGAGTTTTTCATATTTGCAGACACAAACATGTAAAATAATATACATATTATTACACATACACATGCATGCATACATTACATGGTATAAATATATGCATACAAGTACATTAAATGTATACATGTATATATGGAGTATGGAGTAAAGTACAAGTATTTATGTATTATTTTTTAATGGCACCAACTTTGTCTTAACATTAAAAAGTTTCATAACATTATGAAAAGACGAAAGAAAAAAAACAGCAGACATACATGAAAAAATTTTAAAAATGTAAGACTTTACATTTTCACAAGGGTTGAATGTGGGTGTGTTAAGTTTGTTAATTCATAAGTACAAAAACTTGAGGTTTTGACTTCTAGTTCAAATTCAGATTTTAGATCGATATTAATTTTTGTTCCCGCCACAAATTCTAAATAAATCTCTAATACCTCAGCTTCTACTTCACAGCGCACTTTAGCTACTATTTCAATTTATAATGGTATTTCAGTTTAGCTTTTAGTTCAATATCTAGTAACACGTTTGCTTAGCAGGCAATTAAGTTCCTAGTCTTAGTTCTAATCAATTTTCCAATTCTAGTTCAGTTTTAGTTCAGTTTTAGTTCATTGAACAAGTAAACCGTTTAACTGGAGAAATTGTGCATATGAGCCTCATATACAAAATTAACATTCTGTTACCACCATGTACTTACAAATTGTTCGAATCCTATTTGGATGATAGGCATTTCAGGGTAACTGGGAAATTCTGTATAAAGACTGGTGTTCCTCAAGGAAATGTTATAGGACTCACTATTTACTTGATATACACGCCTGACTTCACCTTATGCAATGATCTTGATTCACAATACACACAAGTACCCAGACTTCTCATACCCTGGACATTTATTTCAGACGTTTGGAAATATGGTTGGGGAATTGGAAAATAAAAGTGAACGAACTGGAAAATAAATACGCCACCTTAGCTCCTGGAAGAGTAAACTGTCCACCAATTTTTTTTTAATGGGGTTAACATCCCCCAGGGTGATTATGTTACGTACCTCGGTATTCATTTGGATATGCATTTTATATGGCACCGCCATATAGAAACCAAGAATCTTCATATGGTTAGTTAACCATCAGCCTTGACTATATAAAACCACAATAGACATATGATATCCAAATTACACAGAAGGCACAATCTAAAATTTAGGAATTATAACTGGTTCTCAATGGTACATTAGAAATGACAACATTCATAGAGTCTTGGGCACTCTATAAGCAAAGGAAGAGTTTTGAAAAGAGATATATAGCAAGGATTAATAATTATCTTTATCCGCTTGCCAGAGGTCTTACAGATATCCAAACAGGTTCAAGACTCTGCAGGAACAATTTGCCGCCATGCTATTAAAGGTGTTACGAGTGATGGAAAAGGAGATTGAATCTCCTCTGAAATGACAGGGAATCTCCCTGTAAATAAAATCCACTTAAATAAATAATGTTCTAGTTCAGTTCCAATTCAGTTCTAGTTCAGTTTGAGTTTAGATCCAGATTCTAGTTTAAATTCTAGATCAGATTCTCGTTTAGTTTTTCATTCAGTTTTTTTTAGATTCTCGTTGAGATTCTAGTTCAGATTCTACACCAAAATCTAGTTTAGTTTGTATTTCAGATTTTAGTTCACTTTCTGACTCAAATTCTAGTTTCGGCTCTAATTCAGGTGCTAGTGCAGATTCTATTTCAGATTCTAGTTCAAATTCAAGTTAGATTCTTGTTGAAACCCTGGTTAAAACTGTTGTTCAGATTTTTGTTTAATCTCCTGTTCTGAATATAGTTAATTTCTATTCCAGTTTATTTTCCAGCTCAGTTCATTATTCAATTTCTAGTTAATTTTCAAGTTCAATTTCCATTAATTTTTACATTTCAGTTACTCTCATCAGATTTTAATTAATTTTCCAGGCCAAATATTTTAAATATATAATTTTTTTGAAATGGATGGTTTTTAAAAGTCGTCACGTTTTACTTTATTTTTTACCCGTTTTTTTTCATGTCCCCATCCTTTGTTTGTTTCAGTGTTTGTGTGTGTTATTTGTCATATTTAAGTTTCTGTTTTACTCACTCATACGAAGGCAAAAGTGGAATAAGTTAATATTTATGTAAATTTTTTTGTTTATTATTTCGCCAAACAGAAGCAAAAGAGAGTCGAGTGAGTGTTTTAACATTGATATGCAAATTAAAATATGTGTTTTATATATTTTTTATATTTATTTATTTTCTGTTTACGTTTCTTTCCATTTATTATTTTTTTCTTTTACATTTTTCATTTATTTTTGCAATTTTTATTCATTTACATTCATTAAAAATGATTTTCATATCAAACATTCCACTGGCATTAAAATCCATTTTACAAAATGTTGCAAACAATTTTATTTAAATGTGTCTGTGAATTTTTAAAAATATATGAATATTTTTATTTTTTTTCTTTTTTTGTATGTCAACATGACATTTAACTGTTATTTACTGATAGAAAAAAATGCTAAAGAATTATTAAATTTTCATAAATTATATTTATTTTACTTTAACAATTAAAAATATCATATAAAATGGTCAAAATGAATGCGGAAAATATACAATTTTAATGGTTTGAAATTTTTATTAAACAAGCGTTTACCCGGTGCAATTTGTTGCACAAACATTCTCCTCAGTCTGGATTTCAAAAGAAATTTTCACAGATCACGGCGTGTTTTAAAAAATTTCATAATACGGGAATCTTGCCAAATCCCCCAGACCTTCTTTAATAAAAAAGTGACAAAATTTGAAAACTCAAGGTGAAATTGTTCTTTAGACATTCGATAATTTAAAATTCGTATATATCGATTATTTGCTGCAAGGTCGTCATAACTATAAATTCGCGAGTTTTGATTTAACAGTGTTTTATTTTACAATTTATTGATAATTATCAGACATAAAATGTTATTCCGGTTGCGTATCGGTAACTGTGTATTTTCTATTGCCGATTTTTTATAAGCGTTGGAAAAATTAACATATTATCACGTTTTCCTTTATGATTTCCAATAAATACAGTTCACTCCTTCTTTCTTAATATGGCTGCTGTTTTACAGGAAAATTATTGGGTCTAAATTTATGAATCATAGTTGCAAAAGCTGTTTGAACAGTACACATCCATTCTTTAATAAAGTGATTCGAACTTAATTTTTTAACTTAAGCTATAGTAATTCCACAGGTGATAAAAAGCTATTATTTGGGATACCACTTTTAATGATCCTAACAGTCCTACATATTGTCCACATAAGCAGCTTCCTTGAGAAAGTAAATGGTATGGACTCTCATTTTGATAGTACTTTATATATTAGATTACTAATATTTACTTTTAATCGGTGCCACCTCTCCCCCTTTTTCTATTCGTTCTGTGTTTTGCCCTCCGAAACTGTTCCTTGGGAATGTAATTGAAGTGAAATCTTAATATTCTCACTTCAATTTCTTAATTAAAATCTGATACTCAATATTTACTTTGTATGGAGGCTACCTCTCTCCCTGATCCTATCCAGTAGAATAGTACTTTGAGAAAATGATTGGAACATTTAATTTAAAACGTCTCTCCGTTATAGTTCTTTAGACATACAGTAATCTATATTGGCTTTGTGTGGGGAATACCCCCCCCCCCTGATCCTATCATATACTAGATCATTCTTTGAATTTCAGTAAATTCGGTCCAGTAGTTTAGCGGTCCATAAGTCCCAAACAAAACACATATTCATTTATATATATTTAAATAGATAAGTTTAATTAAAACGGAAATAGTTCTGGTTTCTATTGAAAATATCTAAATATCTCTATATAAATTTTGGATGCAAATTTCCTTCCATTGTTTATTTATAACAAATACTTTTGATTTTAATTTAAATATTCACACTTACATATACATATACACTTAATTTACAACTGGGAAGTGATGCTGTGTTGGTTCTATATAAAAAGTATTATGTCATTTTTTATAAAATAAAAATCCGATTGAATAATTCAATTCAACAAACTTAACTGATAAGTTAAAACAAAAAAAATATATATAAAAATATAAAATAAAATTGTTGGATTTTTCTCCTCCAAACTAAAATCTTGTCTTCACTGCAAACAAGACTTGATGGCAGAGTAGAAATGTAATAAAATTTGTTTTTCATTTTATAAAATGCAATTTAAGCTGAAAATAAGAGAAAAAAATTGAGGAAAAAATAATGGTAACAAAATAAAACAAAAATAAATTCAATAATTCAATTTGAAGTTTAACTACACTATTATGTGCAATACATTCGAAATCTAGAGACATATATTCGGAGCAGTATTTATAATCAAAAACCCAACATCTCTGAACATTTTAAAAATTACATAACAAAAATTATTTAAAATGTATCCTGCTCGTTTGGACATTCAAAAGATTTTTAATTAAATTTTTATTATTATTTTTTTTTAATATTAATTATCTAAAGCCTTTGGCTTGTCAGAACTTTCGGAATTGTTTAAATTTAATAATGTCATTCCTCCCCCACCAAATACATCTAAAGATATATTTATTTTCTATTTTCTTCAAATAAAAACAAACAAATGAAATGTAACAGTTTGTTAAGGAAGGAAATGGTCATACTCATTCGCACAACAACGACAACTACATATATGCCACTTCTACTATGACAACTAATGCTAGTGAAACGAGAACAAAAACAAAAACATCAGGAAAACCAACAAACAAATAACAAATACTATTTAAGAGTTACCGAAAAAATAGAAACTAAACTAAAAGCTCTTATCCCAATAATGAGTCAAAAATGGAACCAACTGGGAAAAAGGGATTTAAAACCAGTTTTATTGAAATAAGTACGGTTACAGTTTAATTTGAGTTCACTTTTTATTTAAAATCCATTTGATGTTCAAATTAATATTAAGTTCCTTTTTCTGTTAAGTATTTAAGTTCAGTTAAATTTCCCCTACAATCCTTAGTTCTGTTTTAAATAAAATTTGTTACTCAATTTTCAGTGCAGATCCTAGTTTAGCCTTAAGCTCAGTTTACAATTCTGTTTCTTCGTAAAATTCTACTTTAGATTCCAGTTCATTTTTAACTCCTATTTTGAATTAGTTTCTAGTTCAATCTCTAGTCTAGTTTCAAGTTCAGTTTCTAGTTTAATTGATTCTAGTTCAATTTAAGATTCAGAATGTTCTATAATTCCTTTATCGGTTTCCGCTAACAGTTTAGCCTCAAGTCCAAACTTTAGTTCAGTTTTAAGTTCAGATTCATGTTTAGTTTCTAGTTCAATTACCAGTTCTTTTCTTATTCAATTCCAGGTTCAGTTACTTATTCAACTACTAGAACTGCTTTTACTTAAATTACTGGTACAGTTTATTGTCCATTTTTCAATTTGATTCCTGATTCAGTTACTAATACAATTTTAAATTTAATTTATGTTTCCGTATCCAGCTTCTATTTAAGCCTGCGTTTATGTTAATAGTTCAGTTTTTAGTACAGTTTCTAGGACCAGAAGCTGGTTCAATTCCTACTATAATTTCCATTTCAACTGCAATTTTAATTTCAGTGTTCAATTCCTACATCAATATTCTTTTACAGTTTCTACCTCAGTTCTTGATTCAGTTTCCAGTTGAGTTTTAAACTCTTTTAAGTAAAAATAAACCAGAAATTGAACTGAAAGCAAAAGTAGAATCATAGAAAATACTACATTGGAAACAATATGAATATACTGCATTTCTTGCTTCCAATGCACTATATTCCCAGCTACGATTCTACTTTTGCTTTCAGTTCAGTTTCTAGTTCTTTTTTAACTCCCACTTTTATTCACATTTTAGTCAGTCTCTATTCCAGTTTTAAATTAAGTTCATTTTTTAATTAAATCTCAAGTCTTGATTAATGTAATCTGTACTCAAGTATCTGGTTCAAACTTCCGTTGTTTTAATTTCTTGTTTAGATGGGACTTCAGCCTCGTGGCTACTTCAGTTTCAGGCTCATCAGTCTTTAGCCCAGTTTTTAGGTTTTGATAAGTTTCTAGTTCAGTTTAAATTTTAGTTTTCAATTCCTAGTTCGATTTATTGTGCATTCAATTTATTTAATATCTAGTCTAGTTACTAAGACAGTTCCTAACTGAGTTACTAGTTTAATTTCTATTTCATTTCTCATAGTTTCTAGTTTAATTTTTATTTCCTTTTTTGTTTCAGAATCCAGTCTAGTTTAAGTTCCTAGTTTAGAGTTCAATTAAGTTCCTGTTTCAGGTTCCAGTTTAGATTCTAGCAGTTTAGTTCTAGATTCTGGTTTAAGTCCTAATTAAGTTCTTAGTTATATTTGTAGTTCAGTTTCAATAAAGTAGCTTAATTCTCTTTCTAATTGATTTTTATATATGGTTTCTAATTCTCTCCCGAATCCCTGTTTATAATTCTTTTAATAGTTCAGTTTCTAGTTTCTAATAAAATTCCTTAAATTCTTGCTATTTTGTGGTCACATTGTTTTGTTTCTTGCAATTTTATCTTCTGCATATTTCAGATACAAATCTCTCAATGCTTTTGACGCAGTTAAATATTTTTTCTTGATTCTCTTTCCTTTTTTTCTTTCTTTCTATTTTTGCAATTTTCTAGTTTTTGTTTTAACTTCTATTTTTTTTTTTGTATTTTATGCCAAATTTGTTTAGTTTCACTTTATATATGTAAACACGATTTTTCTAAAACATTCAAATAACCAGTAGAGTTTTTGAATTTTGTTCTAGCAAATACAACTCGTAAAATAGCAAATGCAAAAAAAAAATGCTAAAGCTGTTGCAACTTTTCATCCCAATGAAAGATTTATATATTTTAAGTTTGTTTTTTTTTTGTTGGTTTTATTTTTAGTTGTGGGTATTTTAAATAGTTTACTTGTGGTATAAAACTACTATAACTTTACTTTTAACATATAAATCCATACGCATTTACTTCCGTTATAAAACATACTGACTCTAATACTTATACACATACAAAAATATACTTATCGAGATTTTATTTTGTAACAGGCAATATAAACTATCATAGGATATTTTAACTTATGTACATACATATGTTTGTGTGTGTGAGTGTATATTAAAGATATTTAACTTCTATGAGAACCGGAAATTCTTACTCTAATGCCAACAGCATTATTTCAATCGAATTCACATGAATATTTTTGCCATTTTCTTGTTGTTTTTCTACTTTAGTAGTATTTTTTTTTTGGTAAAACAGAAGAATGTTTGAATGTATTGTGTGTATTGTGTGTTATGTTTTGTATATGTTCCAGGATGTGTGGAGTTCATGTATTTGTGGATGTTTATGTTGCTCAAAATAGAACTTAGGTTTAGATTGTTTTTGCCATGTTTAAGTTTGTCGTAAAACTGGCTATAAATTTTTATGTAAGAAAGGCAAAACAAAGTCCATAATGCTCAGAAAGGGCCTTTAATATAAAATGATTAATTTTAATTTTTTGTAATAATCCGATTTTAGTTAAAGTCTAGACGATATTCTCATTAAGGAACTAGATAAGATTCTTGTTCAATATAGTTCAAATTAGAGATAAGACTCTAAATTATCAGAGTCCAATTCAGATTCTCGTTCAAATTATATTTAATGTTGTAGTTCAGGGTAAATTTTAATTATAATTAATAATGTAGTTCAAATTGTAGTTCAATTTCTAGTTCATATATTTGTTCTTGATTCCAGTTCAGACTCTACTTTCAGTTCTAGTTTAGAATTTTGTTCATATTACTGTTATATTCTTTATTTTGTAGTTCAGATCCTTGTTCAAATTCCAACTTAAAATTAGAGATCAGAATAAGTTAAGACTCTAATTGAAATTCCAATTCTGGTTAAAGTTCAGATTCTGCTTAAAATTCAATTCAATTCGGAATAAAATTTTAGTCCAGATACGGATTCAGATTCTGGTTTAAAGCTATTTCATATTACACTCCAGTTTTTAGTTAAGACTCTAGTTCAGATTTTAGTTCCGATTATAGTAGACAGTCTCGTTCAGATCAAAGCTCAAGCTATAACTTAGAGTATGGTTCAGATTCTGATACAGATTTTATTTTAGTTCAAATTTTAAATTCTTGTTCAGATTCCAGTTAAAATTCTGGTACAAAATTTTCACAAGATTTAATTTCAAATCATAGCTCGTATTCTGATCCAAACTCTAGTTCAGAATTCAGTTCCACTTATAGTACAGATTCTGGCTGAGATTCTAGTTAAGACTCTAGAAGACTTTTCCAGTTCAAAGTAAAGTTTAGTCTCTTTTTCAAATTCTAAATCAACAAAACTTGATCAAATTCAAGATCAAGTTTTGTTTCATGCTCTTGATTCTTATTAGGATTATAGTTCAAATTCTTGTTCAGATTATAGCTCAGTCTCTAGTTCAGATTTTAGATCAAATTCTGTTACAATTTCTAGTTAAGATTCTAAAGCAGATTTTATTTCAGATACTAGTTCAGATGCTGATTTAGATTTTTTTCATGCCCAATTCTCCGACTTTAGTTCAGATTCTAATACAAATTCTAGTTCAGACCTGGGTACAAATTTCTCATATTTTATGTTAGAAACCAGTTCAGAATCTGGTTCCAATCATAATGCAGGCTTTAACTCAGATTCTTTATTAGACTGTACTTAATATGTTGGTTTAAAGCCTTCTTCAGATTCTAGATCAAATCTTAGATCTGATGCTGGTTCAGATTACAATTTACAGTAGTTTTGATTCTGATACAAATTCTGATTCAGATTCAATTTCAGATTTCAATTCAAATTGTAGTTCTGCTGCTGGTTCTCATACGAGTTCAATACTCCACTTAAAATTATGTTTCCAATTCTAAAAATTTTACTTCAGATTTAAGTTTAAATTTCAGTTCAGTTCTTGTACAGCTTTTATAATTGTAATATAGTTCTGAAATCTGAAGGCCCTGAATTTTGTTTTTATATCAAAATTCCTTTTCACAATTTGGTTGTCTGGTGCCAACTAAAACCAAACATAGATTTAAGCGACATATCACAACAATAAAGTATTTAAATATTTTACATATTTTGGAAAAAAGTACCCAAATCTAGCTCGCACTTTTAGTTTTTTTTTATAACTTATTCAGACTTATGGTTCTAGTCTACAATTTGTGAAACTATGTAAGTCATACGCTACTAACCTCAAAAAACACAAAAAAATAAAATGCTTAACATTTTCCAACAGTGAAGGATATAATTGAAGGAGTTTTACTGTTCGCACAAATTATACTCTATTTTATCGTTCACTGGCCGAGTAATTCTATTTATTCGCTCTCCACTGTAAAAGTTAAACTTTTCACTCAGCCACAGGGAAACGTCTTCATTTTAGCAAAAGTTTAGTAAAACTACATAAATAAAATTAAGACCTCTTCATATGTAACATATCTAAAATTTTTGGCAATTATACGAGGGTCACTTCAAATTTTCAATAAAATTAATTTGTTTTTATATTAAAAAATAGCCAAATCATTTTTGCTTATTTTCTACCCTCGTTTTCTCCTTAATATTATTTTATCAGTACTATAACCACTTTTTTCACTTCTAGTGTGTGGCTTATGGTCAGTTTGTTACATTATCTTCAAATTCCCAAACAAAAAAGGACCTTAAAACAATTTTTATTTTACGTCTTTATGTCAATTCATAAAATAAAAAAATAATAAGTAATAAAGTTATAGTTGGCCGAGACCGACTATGTAATACCCTACACCACGCTATTGTTTATAAGTGGTATTTACGAAAAACTAGTGAACGATCCTCGTATAATTGTATTTTCAAATTTATTCTTAAATATACAAAACATTATTGTGAACTTACATGAAATTACATTAAATGGAAGCTACATGAAATTATTGACCCACCCTCGTATAATCTTACACATTGATTTTACTTAAATTTTATATTAAATAGACCAATTTTAATTACAATACCAGCGTATATGTGAGATTAATGCCCTTCAAACTGATATTTGTAAGAGGGAACGATGAGAAAAAATAGATTAACCCTCGCATAATTTGGCACATCGATTTACCATATCATAAAACTTATTTTTGACAAGTTTTGTTAAAATCACTTTATATTTTGGCTTAAAACTTCATTCCAGCAGTACATTTGTATGGGAGGTACCTGAAATATTTGACCGAAAATGGCCAATTGTAATAGGTCCTTAAGACAAAATAATAATATGTACCAAATTTCATCAAAATATCTTAAAAATTGCAACCTGAAGAGTGTTCACAATGATAACATGGGAGGACGAACGAACGGACACGACAGGCACACGGACGTACAGGCAGGCGGTCGGACGAACGGATATCATCAAGTCGACTCAGAAAGTGATTCTGAATCGGACGCTATACTTAAAGGTGGGTGTAGCGCCATTTTTTCTGTATGTTACACACATCAGCACAAACACATAATACCCTTCACCATCGTAGGTGAATTAAATTTTGTAAGAGAAATATAAACCAGAAATAAAAAAATTCACAATACCAAATTTATTTTGAAAATCTTTTTTTTTTTCAAAAATTTTTTTCCTTTTTTTTAATTCTTTATTGTCGTGGTGCTTCTGAACAATTTTTGTTTATATTTGGTTACTTGATTATGAATGTTTGTGTTTGTTTGTGTATATTAAGAATTTGTTACAGATAAAAAGATTAAAAAGAAATTTTTTAAGTTTATTACTTTATTTTAACCTCAAAAAATAATATAAATTTTCTCATTTTATCTTATAGCAGTTTAATGAAATTTCCAAATGATTGGTGAGAGTAATTGAATATTTCTTTTTTTAATATTTTTTGTAGTTGTAACTGTTTTACCAGAATTGTCTATAACAATGAGCTGAGAAGTACACTCAGAAAAAATTGCTTAATTATTTGACAACATAAAATATTGTTACTACAATAAAATATTTATTTATCCAATTTTCTGTAAAGTAAAAATTATTGCTATCTCCACCAAAAGTATTGTTATCGTCAGTAGAAATATGTTTATTCCAATAAAAATATAGTTAGTGCAATAAAAGATTGTTTATTTGTTAATTTTTATGAATATTTATTTACATTCAGTTGTCAGTAAGCTGAAAATAATATTTTGTCCTCAGGAGTGAGATCGAAAAATTCTTAACATACCTTTTTCCTTAAAACTTGTAACCCAAGTATTATTTGACATGACATGTCAGTTTTTATGCTTAATGTCTAAAAAATGACCATATTGTTAACCTGATTAAAATGGGTGACCAGAAAAAAGCGTACTAAAATTACAACTTCATCTGCAAAAAGTTAGCCAGGCATTTAAAGGTTTACCATCAAACTTTTTCTAATATTATTTAACCATATTGCGAGAACTTCTCCGTTAATAGAAAACCTGGCGCAGGGAGGAGAAATAACCCACATGATGTATCGAAAGCCGGTTAATTCTGAGTTCGGACTTTTTGGTAAGAAAAGTTAAAGATAATACAGGTTTAGAAACATACAGGTTTAGAAACAAAAAGTTCCTGACAGGTACGTTGCTAAACTTTAAGAGACCAAAAACAGAGCAGTTAAATTGAAGTTAAGTTTTCAACAAACGTATGTTCTTGTAAATTTCTCGCAACATCCTGGGCAAAGATTTTGTGTTGCTTATGCTCGAAGGAATATTAAAAAGTTTGAGAATACACAAGTAGTCCAAATTTCCCAAATTTCTGGAATGGCATAAACATTTAACATCAAGGAATGTTTACAAAAACAAAGCTGTTTCCATTCATACGACTTCATAAAGTGTCCATTTATGTCACTATGGTAAAGAAGCCCTTGAATGATACAAGAACCATAAATTGGTATTTGTACCAAGAGACGTGAATCCCCCAAGTTGCCCGGAACTAAAACCAGGGTGAAATATTGGGATCTAATTAAAAGAGAATTAAAATAACCCCAAAAAAACTGCGTCCGAAAGTGTTGCAGATTTTAAACGGAGATGGACTACATGTTCTGGCAAGTGAGAGGAAGCACGTTAATGGGAGGGTAATTATAATTATTGTTATATTTTATTATATCATTTTTATTCTGACAAGTAGATTCCTTTTAGTACGTCTTAAGCTCATATTCGATTCATGTGTCTATTAAAAGTTTTAATTCAGTTTCTAGTTCAGGATTCAGTTTAATTGTAAGTTTTTAGCTCAGTTTCATGATAAATTTCTGCTCCATAATTTATAAGTCAGTTTTTCTTTATTTTCAAGGTCATATTTTTAGTTTAGATTCCAATTCAGTTTCTAATTAAAGTCCTGGTTCAGCTTTTCTTACAGGTTCTCTCTTATTTCTTGGTGTGACTGTAAACTTAATTTCTAGCTTATCTTTTGCTTAACTTTCTAGTTCATTTTTAATTAATGATCCAGTTTAATGACATAATTTCTTTCTGTGTTATTCTCAAATTAATATCATCTCTAACAGACACATCAAAATATTTCGACATAAATTCAAAAATATCAAAACCACACTATTAAAGTATCCTTCTACTAGATTATTAACACTGGTCAAAATTTGGTAATAACAAAGTAAAACTATTAGATATCCTTTTATCAACTTTTATTTGCAACAGAGTTTGGTTTGCTACTTAACTGAAACACACAAACAAAATTAAAATGGAAACCCCAATAACCAATGAAGAGAGTACCGAACAAAGACATAAAAAACACTTCCTTAAAACAAGATAAAATCCTTGTAAATTGTCGAAAGAAAAAAAAGCATGAAATTTAATAATCACTAAAAAAAGGATATAAAACTTTAAGGAAGGACAAATTATTTGTTTTCTAAGTATTTTCACAAATACTTGTGAAAACATGACAAAGATATGGAAAATGAGGGTGTCTGGCTATAATGGGCTGACTTGCCTGCCTGACTGGTTGCCAATGTAACACCAACCAAACAACTAAACGATGAACATGTTACAAACAGATAACAATTGTTTTAAATTGTTGTAATTAAATTTAGAATTTCTAATTACAAACATTTTATAATTCTTTCTTAATACTCGAAGGAGAATTTCTTTTTAGTTTTCTATTATTTACTAAGTAATCTTAGGGGTGTCTATGTAAGTGTTTGTTTGTGGGTGGGTGTGTGTGTGTGTGTTTCATGTGTTAGAAAAGGGGTAGATGTTGATGATGTGATAGTAATAAGTAGAAAGAAGATATTAAGATTTTTAGAATAGAAACTATACATTAATTTTTATGTTATTTTCAGGAAAATTGTTTTTATTACTCGAGATAAAAGATTCCTTCTTGTTCCTTTTTCAATTAATGTTAGAAAATGAACATTAAAAAATTGTTTTACAATTCAAATTATACAAAATATTATTTGTGAAGATAAAATATGTAAATTATGATTATTGAGCATAAAGATGGAAAATTAAATAAAGAAATTTAAGTAACCTTGATTTTAATATTTACAAAATTTCTCGTAATGGAAATCAGAAGAAAAAAGCTTTAAATATTTTAGCACAATTTTAATATAATTTGCATAAACTATAATAATGACCAAAAAGAAAAATATACATTAACTAAAAGTGAGAACTGAGATCGAAAAATTCTTAATATACATATATGTAAATAAAAACTAAAGTACTAAACATACGTTTAATTAATTTTTATTATTAAAATAAACAAATTTAAGATTTATTCTCTTTAGTGATAATTTTTGAACCTCTTTCGAAAACGCTTTTACAGTACTTTATGTCACTTTGTTTGAACAGTTTGAGCCTCTTTAATTCTCTTTCAAAAAGAGACCGATATCTCTTTATTTATTTTAGTTGCGGGCAATTTTGAGGATTTACCTCTCTTGGAGCACAATCCGCATCATTTTTGCTATACCACTCAAGGAAGGGGATGTCAAGTTAAGCAAAAAATATGTGAACTTTATAAAGTCTGACGAATGAAAGCTGCCTTCTTTGATCCCGTTATAATAAATGATTGCCTTCTTTTACCTCAACTGCATACTGCTTGCCACAGCATGTGTGTTTTGGGATATTTTGACTACTTCTGTATTCGAATCTTTTCTTTAACATTCCCTCGAACATTAGCAACATAAAATTTTGGTCAAAGAAGTTCCGAAAAAATCTGTCAGAACATACGTTTCATCATCAATTAATCAGCAAATTATTTCTTTTTAGAAAACTTGACTTCAATCTTAGTACTTTGCTTTTGGCCTCTAAATTTTTTAGCAGAGTTTCTGTCAGGAAGCTTTTAGGACTTGTTAGTTTTTAAATTGCATTAGTTTTAACTTTTCGAACATATTCCGAGCGCTGAGACTACTTGGCAGCTCTCCTACCAAAAGGAGCTCTTTAAAATGCTTTCTATTTTTTGGCTTTAGAAACATCATGTGAGCCATTTCCTTTTACCTGAACCAGTTTTTTTAGCAACGAATAAGTTCTCTCGGTATTGTTTAACAACATTGGAAACAGCTTGGTCAACTTTTTATAGCACCAAGTTGGGTTTAGTTGAAAATATTTAATTATTTTAATACGTTTTTTTTCTGGTCACTAATATTAATTAGATTAAACAATATATCGCTTAGTTGCTGGAAGGTAGTCGTAACTCAAAAAATCAATTTTTCCAGTAGACATATTTTCTTTTTACAGAAACATATTTCTTGGAATTGATGAATGAAAACTATATTTTTGGATAATTTTTCAAACGCTTTCAAAACAATAGCAATGCAGACTTAACTACTATCGATAACGATTTATTGCGAATAATCAATACTCTATATTTTCGTTCAAATCTTGTCAGATACATGAATGGTTTATTCACAAAAATTTTGTCAGATAATAAAATACATTATTTAGTATGGACTACTGATATTAAGTCAAAATATGCGAATTGTGAGTTATGATGACCTTGCAGCAAAAGAGCGATATTTATTTGTTTGATATTAAACATAATCACTGACATGATTTACAAAGGTAGAATTTATCAAATAATACATGAGTTAAACATTTTAATAAAAAACGTGTATTAAGAAATTTTCCATCTTAGTCCTATGACTTCAGTCATAGTTTTATGCAAATATTTTAACCACAAAATAATTATAAGTTAAACAAAAAACACAATTATGTTGTTTATGACATCTAAAATTTAGATTATTTTTGCATAATTTTACTAACAACAACACCAAATGACATTTATTATCTTGACCCTTTTTCTTCAAATTTTCAGAAAACATCGCATCAGAAAAAAACTAAATAAATAAAAAAAGAAAAGAAAGAAAATTTATAAGTTAATTAAAAATGATGACAAAATGTGTAAAGCGAAATGACAACGCAACTGAGAACAATTTTTGAAATATTCAAAATATTGTCAACAAAATGTTTCCAAACAACTCGAAGACAGGTAAATTTGAACAAAAACATTAACAGTTTACAAAGACAGAAAAATGTAAATTGAGATGACAAAAGAAGACAATATAAATGACAAGAAGATTTTACGATCTCTGTTAAACACTTACTCACTGTGAAGACAAAGTTTCTTAGGGAAAAGTAGCACCTTTTAAATGTGTTATGACCGAAATTATCAAAATAAGATAGAATTTATAAATATTTACATACAAATTCAAAAATGAAATTGTTGTGATAAACAACATAAACAAATGTAAATTTTTTCCATTTAGGATCTCAAATACAGAGGGCGCAGTACTTGAAGATACAAAAATAATACCAATGAACTAAACTAAAAGCAGAACTTCAAAATGAATAACAAATTAATTTCGACATGAACGAATAAAAATCTAAAATGCAACCATAATCAGAATCAAAGTATAAACCACTATCGGAATTGGAATCCGAATTAAAACGACAAATATATGAACTAAAATTTGAACTACAGTCTAAGGAAACTGAGCTGAAATATGCACTAGAACAGAAATGAAATTTAAATTGGAGTCAGAAATAGAACCTCATTTAGTAATTGAACTGGAATTAAAACTTAAACTAAAATTAAATCTTAACTTGAATTACTATTTAAATCTAAACCTTATTAGGAATAAAAATTTGAACTGGAATCTAAACCAGAATCAAAAATACACTCAAATTTAAGGTGGAATCTAAAGCAAAATTTGAACTGTAACACGAACTAAAATCTAATGTTATTTAGAGTAGAATCTGTGCTGAAATCTGAACTATAATTTGAACCAAAATTTGAACCAGAATTTGAACTGGAAATTAAACTAGAATCTAAAATAAGAATCTAAACTAAAATCTGAACTAAAATTAAAAAAAAATCTGTAGTATAATTAATAATCTGAACCGGAATCCAAACTATAATTAAAAGTACAATATGAGCTATAACTTTAAATGATCTAGAATACAAAGTGTTAAAGTTTTTGTCATTTATTACCCGCACACATTAAAGCAGAACACAACATTTCAGTTTCACGGTTTATTAGAGACTCAAAGCTTAATGCTAAAGACTAAATTAGAGATCACATATATAGTGTTGCCAATAATAATAATATCAAGGTATTGTCATGTATATTATAATATATTACAACGTTGGGAATTTAAATCAACTGAAAGTCTACTTATGCAATCGTGTTGCCTGATAAATCTTAAATGTATATTTCTCAACAGAATATAAAAACCCGAACTGGAATCTGAACTGGAATCTATACTAGAACCTAAACTAAAAACCTGAACTAGAAGCTCAACTTAAAGCTAAACTGTATTCTTAACTAAAATTTTAACTGGAATAGAAACTGAAGAAGTAATTGATCCATAATCTTAACTGTAACAAATTGAGACTGGGATAGATTCTGAACTTCAATATAGACTTTAATTTGAGTAAGTAAAAAAAACTATTACCTGAACAAGAATTAGCTCTAGAATCTGAACCAGAACTGAACTAAAATCTCAAGTAAAATATTAACTAAAATTTGGAGTAAAACTGAACTAGAACTGAACAAAAACTAAGTAAAATTGATCTATATAAATCTCTTTTTGAACTCCTAATTTCTTTTCACTCTGTAAAACTGTTATTTTGTAACTTATATCATAATAATGTTTTAATTTCATAAATTTTACTAAAATCTTTGCAAATTTGAATTTCTTATGAGAACAGAGTCTTAAAAAGTTATTTCATTTGATAACACTTTTATATTTATAGCTTTATGTCATGTCAATGTCACAAAAATGCAGGTATGAGACATTTTTGCATAAATTTAATATTTTCAAATTATTTTAAATTAAAGTGTTTTTCCCTTCGTAAGATAAATCCGTAAATAAATAAAGTCCTAAAATGAATTTTATTTTATTTCGATTTATGTTAATGGTAAAAATTATTATTTTTAATAAAATTTATTGTAAATATAATTAAAAATTTTATTTGAATCGTTTTTATAAATTAATTAAATACAAAACATTTGATAAAGATTTATATTTCTTTCTTTTTATAAGTTAAAGAAAGGTATTTAATTTTATATAAAACAAGTAAGAATGGTACATTCAGCTATGCCGAATCTTCAGTACCCTTCACCACAAATATGTGTGAGGTACATGCGTTACATTCCGTACATAGACACTCACATATGCATGCGATATTTAAATGTTTTTCTTAAGTATAAGATTGGAACACTTAATGAGTCATAAAATTAAATACTTTTTTCCACTGAACGGATTTTAATCTTTTCTGTCTCAGATTTCGTTCTATATATTTTAATGCACTGAACTGATTTCGCTGGTTTTAAGTACAAAACTTCTAAAGGGTATGATAAATTTGATGATCTCTGTCAATTATTGTGGATATGAGCGTGTCAAAAATAGGTAATCGGATAGACAAATAGACAAATTGATAGACTAAGACAGACAGACAGACAGACAGAGAAATGGACAACCAGACGGACATAACTGAATCAATTCAAATTTTGATTTAAATCATATGGAATGACAAAGTTAATACACCCTCTTTACCACTTGTGGTGATGGAGGGTATAAAAACTGCTGGTCACACTGAGATATCAAATTAAACTAAAAGCAAAACCATAGAATTTTAATTAAAATACAAAATTTTTATCAAAATCAAAACTTCTGAATAACAAAACAAATTCTTGTTTAAAAAATATAAAAAGGAAAAAACAAAAGAGAAAATGTTTCACATTAAATTAAACATTAAAATGTCACTATTTTGTTGTTACAACGTTAACAAAATTGTCGAGCTAAATGAAACAATATTGTTGTTAAAAGTTTTCACAGTAACTAGCGAAGTGATATAACAACAACAACAAAAACTGATGTGAGAGAAATTAAAACGAAAAAAAGATATTTAAAATAGAATATATGTATATGTAGGTGTAGTTATTGTTAAACATGGTGGTAGTGGTAAATAGGAAATAGAACTTTATTTCACGTTTTTATAGTTTTCCTGTGTGTCACCGCAAAACGATTAACAACAACGGGTTCATTTGCACATACAAACATACATACATACATACATACATACATACATACATACATACATACATACATACATACATACATACACAGATATTTGTTATAATTTATGGGTCGATGTATAAAATAACGAACGTGTATGTAAACAAGAGAATATGTGGTGAAATGAAACAACTTTAGTTAGTAAATGAGCGATTTGGAATAGCTCACACCAGTATTGTTTTAAATAGTTAACAGTTTATAAAAGATAATTTCCTGCAGTCTTGAAGAATAAGTAGGTCACTATTAGATTAGTTTGCTGCACAATTTAGAACTTAGAAAATGACTTTGATAAATTCCTAGTTTCGCTTTTAGTTCTCTCTCTAACATCGTTCACACTTTAGTTGCTTGCTCAGATTCGATTAGAGTTCCTAAGTCAGTTTCTTGAATTTATGGCTCGATTTCTAGTAAAGTTCAAATTGAAATTCAGTCTCCAGTTAATTCTTAACTAAGACTTTTATTTAATTTTTTGATCAGTTTTTTTTTTCAAATTCCCAGTTCACCTTTTAGATAAATTTCTAATGCCAAATTTAGTTCAGTTTCTATCCAGTTAGAAATAAAACTCTTCTTAATTTTTCGTGTTATTTTTAGTTTAGTTCTAGTTCAAGTTCTATTTCAGAATCTAGTACAGATTATAATTCTGCTTCTAGTTCTATCAGAAGACAGATTGTAGTTCTGCTTCTAGTTCAGGTTTTTTTCAGCTTCTAGTTCATTTCGGGTTCAGATCCTAGTACGGACACTGGTTCACATTCCACTTCTGATTCTAGATCAGATTTTTGTTCATATTTTAGTAAAGATTCTTGTTCAAATTTTTAAATTCAAGTTCAGATTCTAGTTAGATTCTAGTCAGATTTTAATTCAGATTCTAGATCATATTCTAACTCAGACACTAACTCAGAGTCTGATTAAGATTCTCGTTAAACATTCTAAAACAGATTCCAGTTCTTTTTCCAATTTTAGTTTAGATACTAATTGTCACTCTAGTTCAGATTGTAGTCAAAACTCTAGTTCAACTTCAGATTCTAATTTAGATTTCTTCCGATTGTTATTCAGGTTCTAGTTCAGATTTTTATTCAGATTCTAGTTAACATTCTAATTTCTATTCTTGTTAAGATTCTGGTACAGATTCTGGTTGCTATTTTAGTCAGGTTTAGTGTGAGTTCGAATTGTAATCCATATTCTGATACGGATTATTGTTGGGATTCTAATAATGATGATAATTCAGACACCAGTTCTTATTCTAATTGAGATTCTGGTTAAGATTTAGTTCATATTTCAGATCCTTTTTATTAATACAGATAAATACTGTAGATTAGATTCTGGTGCAGATACCAGTTCAGATTCTAGATTGGATTCAATTTCAGATTCTAGTTCTGTTTCTCGTTAATTTTTGTTGCTTTAGTTTCGTGGTTCTTTTAGAACTGTTGGCATCAATGACTCTTGCATCCCATTCCTATGTATATAATCTGGTTATATGACAATGTATTCTCCAGTTTGTATATATTTCTATATTTTATATACAAAACGTTAACTTTAAACTACATTTACCTTTTACGAGATCTGTATTTTGCATTTCTATGGCATAAAGTACAAAATACATTTCTAACACCATGTGTTGCCATTTTTGCCACATTTCGACTTTTTCTTTTCCCTATAGACACACACACATAAGTATTTACACACACCTACATAACAATTTTGTTGTTTGGATCACTTGCTTCACTTTATGTAAAAAAATTAGCTGTTTTCATACGTATAAAATGCGCTTTTGAAACGTTTTGCTTTTGTTATTTGTGTCTCCATTAAAATTGTTACAAATATTTGTTTATGTGTGCGGTGTGTGCGGATGTAGTTTTCTTTTTATTATTTTTTTGCGGTTAAAAAAACAACATTATTTTAACTCATAAAAATCACATTTCACACAAAATTACTTTTAACAAGCTGTCATTTGCTACCATAAACATAAAATAAACGAAGAGAAGAGATGAAGAGAAAAGAACTAAAGAACTAAACTTGGCTAAACTGTTGTTGGGATTTTAAGGAAATAAAAATAAGTAGAAAATGTTGACGACCAATATATTTGACATTTACTTAATTTTTTGTAATAAGAGTTAAAGTAATATTAGTTGTGATTGTTGTTTGTGTTAGTTATAGGTGTTCTTTCGAAGATGTTTTATTACATGAACTCATGACTTAAAAAGAAAACCTTAAGAAAATAATTGAGGTTTTAATTTAATGAGACTGAGAATGATATATTTAAGGAAGTTAATTTAATTAAGTAAAATGTGCAGTAATCAACTTGAGGACTAAGATCGAAAAAATGTTAATACACGTTTTTCATTTAACATTTGAACTCAAGTATTATTTTTAAGTTTTTGATCAAATAATTTTTATAAAAAATGTTCGTTTTTATGATAAATGAATACGTTGTTAATCTGAAAAAAGTCCAACTTGACCCTCCAAAAGTTGACCACGCATTCAAAGAACTGTCTTCAAAATATTTATTATGTAATTAAACAATACCGCAAAAACCTGTTCATTGATAACAAATCTGGTCCACATGATGTTTCTAAAGCCAAACATAGAAAGCATTTTTAAAAGAGCTTCCAACGCACCTGGTAGGAAAACAGTCTGGTTAGCTTAGTGCTGAGATTATTTGGTATGAAAACTTAAAGCGAATGAAGGTTACAAAAAGTTCCTGACGAAACGTACGTCCTCTATCTGGAGCTAAGTCCTAGATTGGTACAAGAACAATAATGTGGTATTAGTGCTAAGAGATGTAAGTCTTCAAAACCGACAGGAGCTAAGGCTAGTGGAGAGTTAATGGGTTCTTGTTAAAAGAGAATTGAAGAGCACAAAAAGTGTTCAAAAGTGTAGTAGATTTAAGAAGACGTGACCTAAATATCCAAGCAAAGTGAAGTAAATTAATCAAATAAAACACATGTTTGTTAACACATATGTACGTTAAGAATTTTTCGATCCCACTCCTTACCTAATGTATGAGTAATATATTTAAAATTTTTAAATATTAAGTATACGCAACAGGGGGGTTTCAAGAATAAATTCTTTTCTTATAAAAATTAGTATTTTTCTTTAAAATTTTATTGATTTTCTATTTAAAATATTAAAATAAAGAAAATTATCCCCTCAATGACTCAAAGCATCTCTACTGATTTTTTCATTTTTGTTTTTTTTTTTTTCTGTAAATCTCTATGGTAAAGAAATCAACTAAATAAGACATGAAAATAAAAAGGAAAAAATGTAAATCACTTTTTTACGATCAAGTGACTTTTTAACTTATCAACAGTAACAATGGTAACGTCAACCACAAAAACTGCCACTAACACTTTACAACTGTCACTTCTTACACAAAAATAAAGAAGAAAAAAAAAAACAATAACAACAAATAAGTCTTAACATTGTATTGTGTATTTCAACAGTATTAAAGTTTACATTTACGAAAGTAAATTTATATATTTAAACGTGTACGTGTGTGTGTGTGTTTAAAAATAGACTGTGTGAGTGTTTTTAAAGAAGTTTTATTTTAATGCTTTAAGTCACTTTGCGGGAAAAAGTTCCCCTATTTTTCCCGATTGTTGTTATTTTGCTACTTATGCTACTTTTTGTAAAAGGAATATTTTTGTATTTTCCACTCTCCTTCACTTAATACTTAATGCACTCTTCTCCTCACATATTTGTTGAAAATAACTGTAAAGCTATTGAATGGAAATAAACAAAAATGCGTCATTATTTCTTTATAGAAAGAATCGATATGAACTCAAAGTCCAGATAAAGAAGTTAATTTTATTATAATGCAACATAACTTGGGATTGGAGGTACAACTTTAGCATATCGATTTCACAATAAAAAGAAAAATTCTGGTTGCTGCAAAAGTACTGCGATTGAATATATGTTTAGAGGATTTCATGCTGAATGGATTTTTCAATCGGTAGTTACTTTTTCAGATAAACACAAAAATCAATTCTGACTAAAATTTAAATTTTTTACTTAAAATTTAATTTTGCACTAAAAATTAAATTTTAGACTAAAAATTAAATTTTAGACTAAAAATTCAATTTTTCACTAAAAATTCAATTTTTCACTAAAAATTCAATTTTTCACTAAAAATTAAATTTTAGACTAAAAATTAAATTTTAGACTAAAATTCAATTTTCACTAAAATTCAATTTTTCACTAAAAAATTCAATTTTTCACTAAAAATTCAATTTTTCACTAAAAATTCAATTTTTCACTAAAAATTCAATTTTTCACTAAAAATTCAATTTTCACTAAAAATTCAATTTTCACTAAAAATTCAATTTTTCACTAAAAATTCAATTTTTCACTAAAAATTCAATTTTTCACTAAAAATTCAATTTTTCACTAAAAATTCAATTTTTCACTAAAAATTCAATTTTTCACTAAAAATTCAATTTTTCACTAAAAATTCAATTTTTCACTAAAAATTCAATTTTTCACTAAAAATTCAATTTTTCACTAAAAATTCAATTTTTCACTAAAAATTCAATTTTTCACTAAAAATTCAATTTTTCACTAAAAATTCAATTTTTCACTAAAAATTCAATTTTTCACTAAAAATTCAATTTTTCACTAAAAATTCAATTTTTCACTAAAAATTCAATTTTTCACTAAAAATTCAATTTTTCACTAAAAAATTCAATTTTTCACTAAAAATTCAATTTTTCACTAAAAATTCAATTTTTCACTAAAAATTCAATTTTTCACTAAAAATTCAATTTTTCACTAAAATTCAATTTTCACTAAATTCATTTTCACTAAAAATTCAATTTTTCACTAAAAATTCAATTTTTCACTAAAAATTCAATTTTTCACTAAAAATTCAATTTTCACTAAAAATTCAATTTTTCACTAAAAATTCAATTTTTCACTAAAAATTCAATTTTTCACTAAAAATTCAATTTTCACAAAAATTCAATTTTCACAAAAATTCAATTTTTCACAAAAAATTCAATTTTTCACTAAAAATTCAATTTTTCACTAAAAATTCAATTTTTCACTAAAAATTCAATTTTTCACTAAAAATTCAATTTTCACAAAAATTCAATTTTTCACAAAAATTCAATTTTTCACAAAAAATTCAATTTTTCACTAAAAATTCAATTTATCACTAAAAATTCAATTTTTCACTAAAAATTCAATTTTTCACTAAAAATTCAATTTTTCACTAAAAATTCAATTTTCACTAAAAATTCAATTTTTCACTAAAAATTCAATTTTTCACTAAAAATTCAATTTTTCACTAAAAAGTCAATTTTTCGCTAAAAATTAAATTTTTAACTGCAAACTTTAAACATTTAGTGAAAAATGTTTGCTGGTCTTAATTATCGACACTGCTTCTTCCATGTTTATTTATTTTTCGTATGCGAGTTTCGAAAAACAATATTGAATGTGAAAGTATAAAATTAAATAATGAAATTGCGCATAAAATCAATGTAATTGATTTAAAAGCTTCGGCAAACGTTGATGGGATAAAATGGAAACAAAAAGAAAAAATAAATAAAATTCAAGTTAATGAGATTCACGTAATAAAATTTCAAATAAAAATAAAATTGAATGAAAATAAAAAGAATTTGATTTAAGACTCAAATAATTATTTTTACAAATTAGAAACGTATTTATTCTTCAAAGGGCAAAGGATTTTTTTTTTTAAATTCGGCGGCTCCAAAAAATATTTTTTCTGTCAGTTTTATTACTAAAATGTTAAGAATTTTAATTAAAAACAAGTTAAAATATTATGGTCGTTCAAGCCCGACTATATAATGCCCTACATCTTATTGTTGTTTGTAAATGACAACTACGAAAAAATTATGAACGACTCTCGTATAATTTAGTTTTCTGATTTATGATTAAGTCGATTAAAATGAAACAAAATTTTATGTAAAATTTATCCGATTCAAAAGGTTATAACGGAGTTAGTAGAAATTATGAACCGTTTCTCGTATATAAAAATTTCGTTGATATTGATTTATATTTAGAACTTTTATGATCTACAACCCTTATTCCGGGAGGACATTTGTATGGAAGCTACCTGATATTTTGGGCCGAATATAACCTATTTTAATAGGCTTTGTCTGTTTAGCCAAAAAAAAACCTTTACCAAATTTTGTCGACATATCTAAAAATTATGACCTGAAGAGTTTTCACAACGTTTGCAATCAGCTTGATAGACATACAGATGAACAAACGGACATCGTTTAATCGACTCAGAAAGTGATTTTTTCTAAATGTTAAAAACATCAGCACAAACGCATAATGCCCCAACCACCTACGATGGTGTAGAGAATAAGGAAATTATAATTACTTTAAAACTGATTTTAAGTGAGTTTTTTAGAAAGCCAATAAAGTTAATTTAAATTGCAAACAAGTAAAGAATATTTAAAATAATATTTTTTTCTGTTTGCACCATAATAAGTCCACTTCTTTTCCCTTTATTTTAATATAATATTTTTTGAATTATAATTTTATGCTTTAAATATTTTTTTCAACAAAGTCCCTTCTTTAGAAAAAAGAACTAAACTCAAAGACATTAGTGGTGGTGTTGACACTTTCCGGCGGAAACTCTTAACTGTAAACGAGAATACAAAGTTAAAAAGAAGTTAACAAGAAATAAACAACAAACAGCAACTACAAGTCTAGCCAGAAGTGGCAAAAAATGTATATATAAATGTTTGTATCTCATTTAGTTAATTTAATTTGTATAGATGCACTTCGCTGACACTTTAATGTAATTCAAAGGATTTTTCTTTTTTGCTGGAAAAAGATGCAGCAAAGGAGCAGAAAAACTACCAGAACTAAAATGTTAAGTTCACAAATGTTTTTCTTTAGATACAGTTTTTCCAGTCAGTTTTTAATAATAGGACTTTTTAGTAAACCTCTTAAATTATCCTTGAACCGATTAATGTTTATTTTCACATAACATTCAGGAAAGTAGATTAAAATTAAATGAATGTTACGTCTTAAGACGTTTTTTTTTCATATCACCACTTTTACTTACCACAAAGTGTATTTACTTTCACAAAGAGTCATTCTTGAGTTGTTCCTCTTCTATATATAGTAAACAAAGTCCATGCATGTTGTCTGTCTAGTTTTAACGTTAAACGCCTTAATTTAGATACCTTCCACCATATACAGTGTTGTTCGAAACCTAAGCAACTTTCAAAAGTAAGTATTCAATATCTTATATGTTCTCTTTTAATAAATGATTATTGACAATTTTGTAATTTGATTTACAGCAGAACGTAAAATTATCTGTTTGAAACTTAAGCAGCTTTTAACATTCTTCTCCTGTTTATTTTGAACTCAGCGCACTATTTGGAGGTAATTTGTGAAAATGTTGTAAAAATAGATGCAGACATTATCCAGACTCTAATTTTAGGCAGTTTTTCTGCTCTAGATAACTTTTGAATCATGGTATTCAATCTCTCAATATTATAACGCAAAGGGTTCTCTATAGGATTCGTATCCAGGGAATGTGGTAATAAACCCACGACTAGAGAAGTATTTTGCCAGGACTTTGAGGTTATCTCAGATATCTGATATTACGAAGAAAATAAAAAACAACATAATAAAATTTCAATTCCCACAGACAGATGCAAAAACGGACAACAGAATATTACTAAATTGACTCAGGTTGTGATTATATCTATGTGGAATTAAAGGATTTTCTTGGCACTACGCACGGAATTTATAAAATTTGTCCATCTGGTTCGCATATGTTTGAACCCAAGAGCCGATGAATTGTGATCTTGCAAAGTAATTTACTTATATTACAATGCTTTTAAAAAAGTGTACCATTCGACATCAGACTTTATCTTTAGTTGGTGAATTAAAAAGAAAAACAAATAGATATTTTTTTTTTTTTTGTAAATTATTATAAAATCCAAAAGCCGGAATAATCTTATGTCTTAATCCATAAATTAACTGTAAAATATCACTATAAATTAGGAGACCAACAAAACAACTCGGCTCTAACCATGTGCCTTTTCATTAAGATAACAGCTGGAAGTGAAATATTCTTTGAACAACAAACTTGGATTAAGTACATCCACTCATGATTTATAAGATTTTCGATCGTAATAATAGTTGACAATATGGCGGAATTTAATTAAAATCCCTTTTGACAGAATCTGTTACACAAATATTTGTATCGAGTTCTAAGGTTGAGATTTCAGATATTGTGCTATAACTAGTTTATTTTTATTTTAAGTAGTTTATTATTATTTTTATTATTATTATTATTATTATTATTATCATTATTATTATTATTAACTGGTTAAATTCTCAGGACCAACAAGAGTCTTGATGAGATTTTTTTGATCCAAAAAGTTCCATTCTTTATAAAATCTAAATTTGTTCGTTATTTTTAATTTGTTCTGAAAAATGACAAACTTAATATACTTTTTTGGCACATTGTTGTGGCATAATAAATTACCTCAAGAACAAAAATATTATCATTTTGTTATTTAGAGCTCATTTTCATTCAGGTTTTCTTAACTACAATTTTTTGTGTCATCATTTGAAAAAAGTGCACTTGAGACTAATGAAAACGGTGCACAATGAAATTATGTCAATGGCTGACAGGCATTTTGTTATTTTTAAGTTCTTGTTTTATGTACATAAATATTTAAAAAATAATATATTTTTTTATGAAAAAAGAAGAACAATTTGATAAGTTAATTTAATTGTTACACGATTTTTTCTTTTTTTAACTTCTAAGTAAAAAATTTAAAATTATTCATAATAATCATACGCCACCATATGTAACAAAACGTACGTTTTTCATATTATGTATGTGAATTAAATAATGTAAAGAATCCAATTACAAATAACGAAGAAGATATTTTAATCAATAAGTTTGCTTCTTTTATTATATATTGATCGACTCAAAACTATTAATATGATCATCGAAATTTAAAATATAACAATTTTTTATAAAATTTTTATAAGTTACAAATTGAAGGAAAAATTTATAGACTCGAAAAAAATTTAGACCAATATTTGCACTGGCTCCCATATATGACCCATTTCTAGAATTGAGTTTAAAGCTTTTAAAACTCTTAATTTGGGCTTATCTATTGAAATTTTATAGATGTTTCACAAACAATATCATTATTTAACTACAAATTAAATTTTTCACTAAAAATTCAATTTTTCACTAAAAATTCAATTTTTCACTAAAAATTCAATTTTTCACTAAAAATTCAATTTTTACTAAAAATTCAATTTTTACTAAAAATTCAATTTTTCACTAACAAATTCAATTTTTCACTAAAAATTAAATTTTTCACTAAAAATTAAATTTTTCACTAAAAATTAAATTTTTCACTAAAAATTAAATTTTTCACTAAAAATTCAATTTTTCACTAAAAATTCAATTTTTCACTAAAAATTCAATTTTTCACTAAAAATTCAATTTTTACTAAAAATTCAATTTTTACTAAAAATTCAATTTTTCACTAACAAATTCAATTTTTCACTAAAAATTAAATTTTTCACTAAAAATTAAATTTTTCACTAAAAATTAAATTTTTCACTAAAAATTAAATTTTTCACTAAAAATTCAATTTTTCACTAAAAATTCAATTTTTCACTAAAAATTCAATTTTTCACTAAAAATTCAATTTTTCACTAAAAATTCAATTTTTCACTAAAAATTCAATTTTTCACTAAAAATTCAATTTTTCACTAAAAATTCAATTTTTCACTAAAAATTCAATTTTTCACTAAAAATTCAATTTTTCACTAAAAAATTCAATTTTTCACAAAAAATTCATTTTTCACTAAAATTTTTTTAACAAAAAAATTAAATTTCAGTTTTCACTAAAAATTCAATTTCAATTTTTCACTTAAAATTAAAATTGTCTATATATAAGACCACTTTCATGTTCTGTTATTAATTTAAAACAGTCAAATAGTTAATTTTATCAAAAACTTCATCAACTCTTATTTTATTAATTTATAACATGATTTCCTGTCATCATTTCACTAAATTAATTCAAATTTTCGACTAAACTTTATTTTTTATGTCCAAAAGTCATAAACAATTTTCATGAACTAAATCATTAAAATTTTATTTCATAGTTGACATCTAAAATAAAGTTTAATAACAATTCATAATTCATAAATGAATTTTTATACCCCAGATGAAAATTAAGGTAGTTGGGCGATAAGTAATGGAGGAGAGTTTAAAGGGTTTGAGTCGTAAGACAATCGATAAGAAATTATCATAATTAATAAATTAGCAGAGAAACTTTATACCATAATATTTTAAAATAAAACTATATTATAGTATCAATATACTGGACTATATAATTATCTGTAATAGCGACTATAAAATAGTTTTTTGTTTTGATAATTAACTAGAATATTGTCTGCACTACAAACTGGTCTAAAGACAGGATTTTATCTTAGGTTTCTATACAATTTGATACCTTTAGCCACCAAATCGATTCGATAAATTAAAAAAATAATTATAGGCTGATATCTGAAGCAATAGTTTATAGATATACAAATAAATTCTCAAAATATTAATATTAAATTTTCAATACGGTTACTTATTTAATATCATATATGTAGGTCCTTTAACAGCCGTTCTAGATTTAAAGAAATTTTTACTTAATTCTACACCAGCCTTGTTTTTATCGTAGTATGTGTGTGTTTGTGCAAGTCTATTTGAATAAATTTTTACATCCCCGTTCATCATTGTATTACGGATAATGGCTGTTAGAAAATTTGTTCAAAATGCAAATGTGACAAGTCTTCGGTGGCATAAATTTTCACGCACTTTTTAATGCATGACAATAATTAAGTTTAATGAGAAAAGTTTTTTATGCCACCAGAAAAAGTAAAAAAAAAAGAAAAATTAAACCAGCATCAAACAGCAACTCTTTCATAGTTATGAAGTAAACTTTTTTTTTAATGAAGAGTACAACATGACGCACCAGTCAATGCCACAAACTCTCAAACTCATTCACGCACACACCCACTCATATATACACATTTATAGTAGTAGAAATAGAAGAAGCACCTACTTTGGAATTCATTGCCTTCAAATACTTGTAGTTGAAAGAAGCAGCAGCAGCAACAACAACAAAAACATCAGCAATAACTAAAGCTATAATCATGTCAGAAGAAAAATTATACACTTCAATATAAATGAAATGAATAAATGAGAGAAGGATTAAATGAATGAAAGAATAAATGACTGACTGACTGCCAGAATGAATAAGTATTAAGTTTTTTTATTTTTATAAATTCCGCCTCTGCAACTGTACAAAGAGGTTATATAATGTTTATCATTCCGTATGTAACAGCAAATATGAAACAGTGCTATACACCACACTCATTTCAATAGTTACGAACTGATCCGACTGACTTATAATGGACACCACTACTAACTGAAATTATTTTCCGATTAGGTTTACATACAAGTGCCTTTAGAATGCATAATACACCTTTTGGGATCAAGATACTTAATGCACTAGACCTCATCACTTTACTTTTGCTTCACTGCCATCTTTTCATACATTTGAAGTAGATAAAGTATATCATAGGAATACCCACAACTTTTTTGCTGTGCCCCAGGGATACATTTGGTGTCAATAAATTTATAAAGTAATTTCGGTGAGGCATCTAACAGTATTATTAAAAACAAATTGATTATTTTTCAGACTCTCCAATTTCAAGGCTGTAGTAAATGTTAAACTAACCCCACTACATATGCACATTAATATTGTCTTACTCACATACACATGATCACAGATTAATTCGCTATTTTTCTTAAGTATCATAACTTATTATAGAAAAAGTTCTGTAACTTTTGAGCCGCTTGATTTATCTAATTAAAAATTAACACAATTAAAGCTCAGATATCCAAAAGTTGTTTTGAAAGAACGGAGACTTCTATCTAGTTAGGGTTATAGTGAGTGTCCTTTGAAAAAACAAGTTTTCAAGAATTTCTACGAAAACTGTAAACATCTTTAGTTTTTCTTTCTTAAAGGCTTAATGTGATCTCCATTTTTCAAACCAAATTTTACGAAACTCAGACCATTATAATAGAAGATATAATGCCAGCAATAAATAAGTGAAAAAGATAAAGCAAAGGCAGAAAGACGGAAATAGTAAAATCAACTTTGATCTGATTTGGGAATATGGCTTAGCACCCGAATTAATTATTAAAAACCCAAAAAACGGATATGCTTTTCCTATAAAAAGACCCCATTTAAGAAAAGTAGGTTATTCTAAGCCCACTTTATTCAATTCCATTGTAGTCTAGTAGTGGAGTGTATTTCTGATTCGTTAAAGGCATATTTACTATTCTTCTCCCGTTTTACTATTAATGATTATAATCACTTGCGGATGGAGTTTTACTTTAAGCATAATTTTTTTTATTTCTTTTGAGGCAGCCAACTTTAGTAGCAGCAACATCAACATCATCGTCATCATTTCTATTATAAAATATTATTATTTGAATTGAATTTATTTAAAGTTTTATATTTGCAGGAGTTTTATGGTTTATGAATAATTGTATTTTATTATCTACGTGCCAAGAGATAACTTTGACAGGGATCATAAATATTTATGTTAAATATTTTATTTAAATTCAAAAAAATACTTTAAAGTTTATCTACTGAGAATTGTAGATATAAAATATTTAAGTAAATAAATAATATTTAGATTACCTGTGTCAAGGAATTTTATTTCACAAAGCTAAAATTATCTTTTTGTGAATTGAATTACAATTTTCAGACCTTAAATTTTGTCGAGAAATTATCCGCGATAGTTGTTTTCATGGATATAATAATAATTCATTATGAATTCTTTAAGAAATAGAATCTCTTGATTTGATTTCTTCAATAATGATCTTATTTTTTTAGAAGAATTTTTTTGTCTAATGGATATTAATATATTTGTTTCATATCATACATGAATGACCACATTTGGTGGGTCAATCACTTCCTAATTCTGACCATCTAGAAGCTTGTAATTCGTCAAATAAATTCTAAAAAACTTTAGCTCTCGTCATGTGGAATATTTAACATAACAAATTGCAGCAACTTTCAAATGTAAAGTTTTCTCATCCCCTCATACGTATGATTAATAATTTTATTAAAAATCACATTAAGTATACGCACTGATTTGTAATATTTGCATAGCATAATGGCACAACACTCAAAACTATTGTATTTTTCCAATTACTGATTTTTTAGTATCAAATTTAATTAAAAAGTCAAATTCTCCCAAGAGAGTTAAAAGAAAAAAATTAATTAAAAAATTATTTGTTAGTTTCGTGAACTTCAAACTGTATTCCAGGAAAATTTTTTGCCATCTAGCTGAAACGGATAGACGGGCAGCGATAAATCGTAAGTGATTGTGGGTAGTTCGATAAAAGTTAAAGTTGGTCACAGGAATCAGCACATACGCATAATACTCAACGGTATATGGTTGATTCTTTCGTAATTCCGAAGAAAAAAAATACTCTCTAGAAGAGAAAAATAAATTTTTAGGCGGAAAAATGTACCACCTTCTTGAAAAAAACCTAATGTTTTATATATATTTTTGAAAATAATATATTACATATTAAAAGAAGCACATTTTCTTTGGAACTTACCGAATATGAACAATATTAATAATTGGAGTAAAATAATGGCACTTAGTTCAAACAAGAAAATAAAGCTCATGTCCGAAAATGGAGAAAAACTTGAATTTGTTCAAAATTTCTATGTTTGCGTAATTCTAATAGAGAAGGAAGTTTTATTAGAAAACTTGAAAATATTATTGTATTGAAATATTTTTATCTCTCCTTGAAGAGTATGAATAATAACAATTTTATTAAAATCAATGTCACATTAAGTATACGACACGTATTTAAGTTTTCTCATATAAAGTAGAATAGAATATATTGAAAATAAATATCATAGACACATTTTGGGCAATAATATGGTACCAAACTCTTAATAAGAAATAAGGAATTATAAGACATTGAAACATTATGATCAACTTATACTCTTTATCATAATACAAGTGTTCAAAGTGTTCTAAAATAGATTTTTGATATTTTATACAATTTAGAAAAAATCTGAAAATCACAGTTATAATAATCAAAAGTTATAGGCTCAATTTAGGGAAATATAGAAACTTCAAATATATTTTGTAAGGTAGTTTTAGTTTTTATTTGATACCTCAAAACAGCCAATTTCTATAATTTTCCACCACCACCCACATTTCACATGAATAATCCTTAATAACTAATAAATAACTTAATTTAATTTTTATATTCATTGACACTTTCAAAATAAAAACCCAAAATACATAAGAATTCAATAAAACTTACTCTGATCAAATCTTAACTATATTTCAATTATTATCATTGTCAATGACAATAAAACAGAGGAAAATCGAAAAAAATAACATAAAAAATAAAAATAACAATTCAAAACTTAATTTCATGTTGAGTGTGAGTGTGTATATATGTATGGAATTATAATCACATTAAATATATACAAACAAACATTTCCTTCGTTTATATTTTATATGTTTCAATTGACATGTATTAATACGTGTGGTGGTATGTGTATTAGTATGTGTATGTTTGTTTATAACAACCATGTATGGGAAACTGTATATAGTGACATTATTCATTGAAAAATGTGTCACTATTAATTTAGTAAAACAGCATGAAATGGTGGAATTTTTCTACTCATTGACAGGAATATATAAATTATTATTTTTCACAAAATATGTATGTAATATAAATAAAAAAACAGAAACAAGCATACATATATAATATAAATTTATAACTTTTAAATCGTCTACTCATTTGGGAAGGAAGTTTGAAAAGTATTTAAAATTAATTATATATTTTCCAAAGACAATAATTCCAGAATATAGATTTAATAAAATTTTATGCTCAAATTTTATAATAATTTTATTTTATGATATAACTTTTTACCAAAATTTTAAAATAAAATTTTTATACCAAAATCTTCTTCTAAATTTTATATGAAAATTTTATACTAAAAATTTTAAAGTAAAATTTCAGTTTTATACAAAAATTTCAGTAGTGAATCTAAAAATTATTAGAAAACATACAAAATGTATGATTTTATTTTTATTTTTATTACTGTTTACGAAAAAAATATTTAATAGATTTTTTCGAAAACCTTTCCATTATCGTGTTTATAGTGTTATATAGTTTTGTGCTCTTCAATTCCCTTTTTTAACAAAATCCCAATATCTCTTCACTGGCCTTAACTTTAGCAGCTTCGAAGATTTTTCCTTCTTGGTACAAATACAAAGTTATTATTCTTGTCTCACTTAAGAGGCTATTTACTATAGTGACAGAATGCCAAATCAGGCGACAAATAAGTGGACACATTATAAAATTCTATGAATGCTGCAAATTGATTGCCATACCAAGAACATTTTAGAAAATTTTGAATGCTTTCTTATCAACATTTCCCCAAACACCAGCAACATAGAAAACTGGATGTCTATTTCTATGCTCTATTTTTGGCCTCTAAATTTTTAACAGTGTGCATATCAGGAACTTACTTATTTTCAACCTATATTAACTTTAACTCTTCGTACCAAAAATTCCGTACACTGAGCCAACCAGTCTGTTTTCCTACCGTAAATGTTGGGAACTCTTTAAAACGTGCTTAATATCATCGTATGCAAATTGACGGCAAACTTTTGAATATTTAGCCAACATTTTGGAAAACCAAGTTGGAGTTTGTTGAAAATATTTAAAAATTTTAGTCCGCAAAAATATCAAATAATTCTCGGGATAAAAGCTTAATGCGTGTTACGATTTATTCGATCTCACTCTTTAGTTTAAAATTTTAATTTTAAATCAAAATTTTAATTTTATACCAAATTTTAATTTTATACAAAAATTTAAATTTGTTCAATTTTGTTCAATTTTATGCAAAGAAAAATAAATTTTAATTTTATACTAAAATTTTAATTTCATAGCAGAATTTCAACTTTGTACAAATAGTTTAACTTTGTATGTAAATTTAAATTTTATACTAATTCTAATTTATGCTAAACTTTTAATTTTATATTAAAATTTCAATTATATACTTTAATTTCAATCTTATATCAAATTAATTTTTTTAAGAAATTTTAACTTTTTAACTAATTTTATTTATTAATTTTATTTTTAAATTTTATTTTTAATACCATTAAATAAATTGCATTCAAAAAAACTAAATAAAAGACATTAAATTACATAATAACGCCTTTAAATATTCCCCAAAAAAAAACCTCTATACATTATTTCCCCCATATTTATTTCCTGCCAAATATCTACATTTTCTCTCTCTCTCTCCCTCTCTAAACATCTAACATTTCAAGTTACATTTTTAATGTAATTTTATATCATTTCTGTCATTCACTCATTTATAAGTGACATATTTATGAACCACATTCTATTTACTTCTTGTCACATGGTTTTGTTGATTGTAGAGACATTTTATAGCAAATAACAACAAAAACAACAACTGCTACTACCACTGCTATGACTAATGCTACAAATGTTGCATTCAGCAAATACAAGTAAATAGTTTTTGTTGTTAAATGAAAATATTCTGTTGACAGTTTTATATGATTCCGTTAAATGATATATGTATTTATACGTATATTTGCGTGTGTGTGTGTTTTATAATTTTTGAAAAATTTTATATTTTTTATGCAAAAAAAAATAGCTTTCACATCATTTTAGTTTATTAGGAAATTTAGAATTCAGATAAATTCTTTATTGATTGAAATTGATTTTATTAATAAATTAAATTATAAATTTATCCCTTGATATATTTATGTGGAAAAGATATTTACAGAATATTTTATATGGAAATGAGAGCGTATGATTGATAATGCTATTAATATTATTCATACGTATGAGGGGTTTTTTTGTAATATTTATATGGAAGTTATTGAAGGTTACTAGAAAGGGGATATAAAAGAAGATTTGATGTATTTTATGTGTAAAATTAATAAGTTATTTATAAAATCATTTTAATCAATATTAAATTACTAACAATAATTACAATATAATAAACTAGATATTAAAAATAATTTTACGTTTTATTTAAATTTATAAATATTTTAATGTAAATTTATTTAATTACCAGCAGACCCAGTTCATTTCGCTTTGCCAGAAATTTTTTTAAGGACGTTGCTAACCCCAAACAAACAATGGGGTTGTATTGTCATACGATTTAAATAGATTGTTAGTAATTTAATTTTCCTTGTATGGGGGTACCTCTCCTCCTGATCCTAACCGACCCATATTTATTTAATTTTCAATTAGACAATGTAAGATTACGATAATATAAATTCGACTTGGCTTTGATGGGAATAAGGAATCGCTACGAATCAACTACGCTTATTTCAGCATTGATTACCAGTAATCGGGAATATGATCGGTTTTCGGCTTCTTATCTTCAGCCAGGCTTACTTCGTTTAGATTAGGAAGAATCGGAAGAATAATAGACTTTTGGCTTCTTTCTTCTGGCAGGCTTACTCGGTTTAGAAGTATCGGTCGAATGAGTTTTCAAAAGTCGACTGAGTTTTCTTACGATAATCTCTTAGGTTAAGAAGAACGTGAACGTACACGTGATAAGGCAGTGACCGAAGTCCCTCGTGAGAATTCAACGACCTTGGTCAGAGTCTAGTATGGCGAGTTTTCGTCTCGTATGAATCGCACTGACAGTAGTCGAACTTTGAACACTTATGTCCAGGTGTACATAAACTCAAATAGAAAACGAATTCTTATAACATATAAGAGGTTATAGAAAATAAACTCTTATAAGGTATAAACATTTTAAAATTAACTCTTACAAAGTATAAGAGATGTTCTATAGAAAAAGAATCGTATATAGTAAAAGAGAGTTTTAGAAAATTTACTTTTATGATGTATAACAGATTTTGTATTGAAAATGAACTCTTATAACATATAAGAGATTGTCTATAATATATAAGAGATATTCAATTGAAACTGAATTCTTATAATGTATAAGAGATTTTCTACAGAAAACTAAATCTTATGATGTATAAAAATTATATATAGAAAATGAACTCTTATAAATATAAGACATATCTAAGAAAATGAATTCTTATAACATATAAGTGATTTTCTATGAAAAAGTAATTTTAAATTATTTGTATTTAATTTGTCAATTAAGTAACAATAACAAATAAATAAGAATTTAATATTATTTCTAAGATCTTATTTACTATTAAGCCTCTGAAATTTACTTTAAAGTTAAGCTTAAATAACAATATAAAATCTTATATTTTTATTAAATGTCAACTGTTGCAACAACAAAATCTATTGCAATTTTGTTGACTTTAACGCAAAATCTTTTGTATGTCATTGAAATTTGTTAAGCATTTGGTCTGATTAATAATAACAAGGTTGAGATGTTGGCAACGATGAACTCTTTACAATGATTATGATGTTGATGAACACAAAACTACATTCAGTGTAAACCACCCTAAATAAATTAATATTTATCATATGACAAGCTCACAAACAAATACACACATACATACCTTTATGTATGAATCAGAACTATGCTCATATAGAATTTCTCGCCATTTCTCTCTGTATGTCTGTTATATAACAATGTTCATCACAAAACATACTCATATTCATTTAGTCATATAGTCATTCACTCATTCATTCACTTGTACATAGTTTATGTTTGGTCTTTTGTCAGCGACCAAAAATCTTTAGATGAGACATCAGAGACTTACAAAAGTATTCATTATGCGATAGATAATCATGTTCATAAGGGAATTTGTTAATAATATACCATAACAGGCAGCCAGCCGGTCTATCAGTTTGATAAATAGTCAATCAGACAGTCATACATATACCGATACCGTTAGAGACATTAAGGTTGAATGACTAATGGTTTATTTAGGGTTGTGGTGATTAGGAGGAAAACAATATTCTCTCATTTGGGTAATACAAGAATATGGTGTGAAATGTCATAATATTAAATGTCTTTGGCTGAAGTTAAAAATTCAATATTTCATCGCTAATCAGGGTAATAATTATGCTATAAAGAAAAGGTTCGATTTAAAATAAGTTAAGAAAGATATAAAAAATTTTAGCAAAAAAAAAAAATTAAATTTTAGTATAAAATCGAAATTTTAGTATAAAATCGAAATTTTAATATCAAATTCAAAATTTTCCAATACAAATTTTCGCAAAAAATTAAAATTTTAGTGTAAAATCGAATTTTTAATATCAAATTCAAGTTTTAGTATAAAATTGTAATTTTTATACAAAAATTTTTAGCATAAAATTGAAAATTTAGTATAAAATGTAAATTTTAGCATAAAATTGAAAATTTAGTATAAAATTTAAATCTTAGTGTAAAATTAAAATTTTGTATAAAATTTAAATTTTAGCATAAAATTTAAATTTTAGCATAAAATTTAAAAATTTAAATTTTTAGCATAAAATTAAATTTAGCATAAAATTAATTTAGTAGTATAAAATTGAAATTTTAGGTTAAAATTGAAATTTTAGGTTATAATTTAAATTTTAGTATAAAATTTAAATTTTAGTATAAAATTTAAATTTTAGTATAAAATTTAAATTTTAGTATAAAATTTAAAATTGAATTTTTAGTATAATATTTAAATTTTAGCATAAAACTAAGATTTTAGTATGAAATTTAAATTTCAGGTTAAATTGAAATTTAAGTATAAAATTTAAACTCGAAATTTGGGTATAAAATTGAAACCGTAGAACAAAATAAAAACTTTAGTATAAATAAAATTTTAGTATAAAATTAAAATATTAAAATTAATTAAAATTTTGTATATTGATTAATATTTGTATTAAATTTGTAATTTCATATAAAATTATAATTTTAGTATAAAATATAAAATTTTAGCATAAAATTTAAATTTTAGTTTCAAATTAAACTGAATTTTTAGTTTAAAATTGAAACTTTAGTATAAAAATAAAATTTTAGTATAAAATTTCAATTGATTTAATGACAACAGTATGAGGTGGAGTGGGCTATAAATGGGACCTATAAAGCAATGAACGGTACCAGATATTTGCTAGTAAAATACCATTTACATTCATTATAGGGAACTCCTGTACATACATGTGAATTTGCAGTAAACAATACTTGTCCTACACCTTCTCCGTTATGTCACCATCATAATCTGAGAACTTTTCTTGACATCGACAACGTTATTATTTTCTTTTTTGAAAATTTTCATTTCTCCACTAATTTAGCTTTGAAACCGCGAGTAATAAATTCCTTTTTGCCTATTTGCCTGCCTCTGTGACATTCATTCATCTTTTCATCCGCTCTTCATCAATCTTTGGTTAAATTTTCGTTTTCTTCAACATCTTTCGTTTAAGGATTCTCTTAAATCAGTTGGTTGGCCATATTTTCTTATAGGACTCGTTCATGTTATGCTGCTGATGATGTTAATAACGATGATGATGGTGATGGTGATTATGAGCAAAAACACAATGATGATGTTGATGGCTTTATGTCATTACATTACATTACATTTTATGTAAATTTTGTGGTTGGGATAATAACAAGTGAGGAAAATATCGGGCAAAATATCAGAGTAAACAACATAACAACGATAACAGAAAAACTAAAGGAAATATAATACTTGTGTTCCTACATATATATTGTCAGTCATTCAGTCACTCACTAACTCACACAGTCACTCATACAGTTAAGGAAAACAAAAACACAAACCAAGTTGTTGGCTCGTGGTATTAAGCTTATTTATGTTGTGGTTGCAACACATTTGAACGATGACTGTGGTAAATACTATAATACTATAATTTTATACTTACACACACATACACTCTTACATATATTATTTTGTACTAGAAGCAAAAAGGGTTCAGTTTGTTTTCTTTATTTTAAAACTTTTTACGGAAGTAATTAGATTTTTTTAATTTTCTTTACTTTTAAGTTTAGAATGGAGGCATCTAGAAGAAAATAATATTTCTTAAGAAAATTATGTAGATGAATTTATATACATTTTTATCTCAGCTCTAATCAGTCTTAAGTTTCATTATAGCCATTCAAGGTTATCAGTTCAAGTTGTAATAAAATAAAAGTCTTATAAAATAATCATAAAAAATGTATAAAAATTTTAATTTGCTTGTTTCTGAAAAGCCTGCCATATACAATAGTGGGGGTATTATGTGTTTGTTATCTTTTTAGTAGCTTAGAAATGACTTAAATTTCACCATAAAATTGAAATTTAGTGGAAAATTAAAATTTATAATTATACTTTAATTTTAAGATAAAAAAACAATTTGAAATAAATTTTAAAATTTACATGAATTAAAGTTTTTAACTTAAACTTTAATTTAAAGAAAGGTGCAAAAATTTTAATTTCTGTATGAAAATTTTAAATTTGAATATAAATAAAGTCGTTTACTTTTTAAGACTTATTTGTATACTCTATTAAAACTTAATATATGTAGACAAATTTTCATAAATTATAATATTTTCCATAAAAAATCTCTTATACATTATAAGAATATCGTTTCTAAAGAAAATCCCTTATACATTATTAGAGTTCATTTTCTGCAGAAAATCTATTAAACATTATAAGAGTTAATATCCATAGAAAATATATTAAAAATTAAAAGAGTTCATTTTCTATAGAAAATCTATTATACGTTATAAGAGTTCATTTTCTGTAGAAAATCCCTTATACGTTTTGAGTTTTTTTATAGAAAATCTCTTATCCATTATAAGAGTTCATTTTCTATAGAAAATCCCTTGTACATTACAAGAGTTCATTTTCTATAGAAAATCTCTTATACGTTATAAGAGTTCATTTTCTATGGAAAATCTATTATCCATTATAAGAGTTCATTTTCTATATAAAATCCCTTGTACATTACAAGAGTTTATTTTTTATAGAAAATCTTTTATACATTATAAGAGTTCATTACAAGAGTTAATTTTTTATAGTAAGTCTCTTATACGTAATAAGAGTTTATTTTCTGTAGAAAATCCCTTACACATTTAGAGTTTCACTTTGTTTGAAAATGTAGATCGCAATTTTATGAATTCTTGATGAAAGTTTTACATTATTTTTGTAGATTCAACAGGGTTTAAGGATTTTTTTTGTACGCTCCACCACAACAATTGACGATGAGTATATATTTACTTTGTCATTCCGTGTGCAACGTTAAGAATGAATCATCTCATACACCCTTAAATCGGCTAAGATATAGATCAATATCTGAGGCAACCTAAGAAGCAGAGTATAATATAGTCGGCTTTGACCAACTATAACAATTTATCTTGTTTTTGAAATGGTAAAGAAGTACACATAACATTATACTAATTCATTTTAACTAGTCGATTTATAATTGACAATTTTACGAAAGTTCATCACTTGAACTTAGAGGTTTCCTCAGATATCGGTCTATATCTTTTAATTCACTGAACCGATCTTGCTGGTTTGATGTAGGAATACAGATAAATATTATAATGATTCGCTCTTAGCGTTACACACGAAATGACAAAGTGAATATACCCCCTTCAGCACTTGTGGTGGTGGAGGGTATAAAATCTTAGGCAACCTAAGAAAAAAATCTTTCGTAAAATTGTCAATTATGAATCGACAAATTTATATCAAATGCTACCACAATGTAAACTATATGTACTTCAGTGACATTCTAAAAATTATCAAAATCGGTTCACTAGAAAAAAGTTATGGCTAAATATATAACTAAATGTTTGATTCATTAAGTGTTCCGTGTTATATTTTAGATAAACTTTTACATATTAGATTCATTTATCTGTGTATGCGTGAGTGTGTATGTACAAAACATAACGAATTTACTTCATACATATCTGTGGCGGAGTTTCGGCATAGACGTATAGAACATTCTTACTTTTATAACTTTCCTTTCTTTAAAATTTATGTTAACTATTTTGGAAATTGTAATTGTATAATTAAATATAAGAAATTTCTATAAAAAATATATGAAAAATGTATCAAATATTTTTAATTAATTAAACTTTTAGGTTTATTCTAAAATTTCTAAAACCATATTAAAATTTTATCAAAAAAGACTATAATTGATCACACATAATTATATAACATTATCACATATTTGACAAATATTTTCTCATATTTACATACCAACACAAACTTATTTTTCCTTTTTTTGTCTTGAAAAAAATCTAAAATAAATTTAATTCCCTCAGAAATTTCTACAAAATACTTTTTAAAAGGATTAAATCCTGCCGCCTACAAGGATGAGAAATGTAAGTTTTAAAAAATAATCCTTCATATTTCCAAAGAAGGAAACCAAACATTTGTCGATAACAAATAGCTTGTGTGTATGTATGTGTGTGTGGGCATATGTGTAAGTTTAAAAAAGTTTTGTTTATTTTGAAGGTCTTTTCATTTAATGTTATTAATATCTTGAGATATTGTTCTTAATAGTTTGTTGCATATGTTGGTTAATATTTCTGAATTTAAAAGTTGTTTTTTTTTTTTGTATTTTAAAGACCACTGAGGGTAGGGAGAGAGAGAGTTAAAACTGAAAACGAAGCATTTTTTCTTGACACCCTAAGATTTTTATCTTCATCATTTTGTTGCTGTTGCTGATGATAGTGAAAATATTGTTGTTGTAATGATTGCTGCTTATGTTTATTTAAACTTTAACCAAAAAACATAAATTTATTTAAAAAAATGAAAGAATTTTATATCTCCAATATAGATTTTGACATTATTTTGTCCTTTCTGGAAGAAATGGAAAAATTCCTTTTACTCTCTTCTACATATGTCAACTGTTTAACATCCCTTTGGTGATTTATTACAATAAATCTTAATAAAGTGCGATTTATCTTATTTGTTGTCATTTTTTTTTTGTATTTTATTTTATTAAAAGGGAAAATAACAACAACAATAAGAATGCAAACAGACATATGAATTTTGTAGTAATTTTTCTTTTTTAAAAAATTTATAATTTTGAAATTCTGATCAACTTTTTTTTTTTTTGTTAAATGAAAAATGTTTTTTTTTTTTTTTTAAATAAAATATAAAGTTTTAAGTAAAATTTATGTCATTTATTTATTGATGTTTTTTTTACAGAAAGAAGTAAGAATGCTATATTCTGCCATGCCGAATCTTCAATACCCTCCACCACACACACTCACAAAAATAAACACGGAAAGGAACACTTAATGAGTCAAAAAAATTAGTTATATTTTTGCTATAACTTTTTTTCTACTGAACCGATAGTTATACTCTACACCACTGTAGGAAGAAAAGTCATACCACCACTTTTAAGTATTAAGTTCAATTGAGAATCATTTCCTGAGTTATCTTAATCATGTCCTTCTGACTGGCTGTCCATGGAAAATACAGGTTGCAGTTTTGAAAATATCGTCATGAAATTTGGCATGTACTATTACTTTGGGCCAAGAACGATTCCTATTGAAAGTGGTTATGATTGGTTCATTATTTAAAATAGGTTCTTTACAAATGTTGCTCCAAATCGGGCTTATAAAATGCCATAATATAAAAAAATTTTTTAACCAAATTTTGAGAAAATAAGCTTTACGATTCGGTCCATTATTTCTCTTATGTCCCATACAACCATTATTCCAAATATCATTTTGAAACTCATAAATCATCATAAACGTTGGTTATGTAATAATATTTAGTCAAATTAAGATAAATATAAGCCAGAACCGGTCCATAATATATTCTTACTCCAATATAGCTCTTCAGAAAAACATTTCTTTTAAATTCATAATAATTTATTGCATACATAAACATAAATAAGAAAAGCAAATTATACGAGGGTTGTTCATACATTTTTCATAGCAGCAATGTGGTGTAGGGTACTATGTAGTCGGGCTTGACCAACTATAACAATTTATCTTGTTTTTGAAGTGGTAAAGAAGTACACATAACATTATACTAATTCACTGGTCGATTTATAATTGACAATTTTACGAAAGTTCATCACTTGAACTTAGAGGTTTCTCAGATATCGCTCTATATCTTTTAATTCACTGAACCGATCTTGCTGATTTGATGTAGAAATTTAGATAAATATTATAATGATTCGCTCTTAGCGTTACACACGAAATGACAAAGCAAATATACCCCCTTCGGCACATGTGATGATGGAGGGTATAAAAAGTTATATTTTCCTACATTTGTGACATTTAAATTTATTTACATTATTATTGTTTATAATGTGTAAGTTTGCATGTGTTGTCTGATATATTTCAGTCTGTCAATTTTTATAAATGTAAATTATTAATTTTAGTATATTTTTGTGCTAAAAATGGCATCTTCTCAGAAATATAACAAAAATTCTGCAGAAATTTTAAATGACACCCTTTCTTTATTGTAAATTTATGAAATAATCAATATCAAAATTTCTTATCTTGTCTAAAATTGTATGACATAAAACATATTATAATCAAAAATATTATAAGTTTTCAATATGTTTGTAAATGTCGCTCATTAGCGGCAAGATCGTCATAACTCAAAATTCACAAGTTTCAACTTATCAGCAGTAGTGTATAGTAAATTACGTCGATTTTAACTTGAAATTTTTGTGATCGAACCATTTATGTATCAGACTGGATTTCAAGAAAAATATATTATGCCAAATAATTTATTGCCTTTTGCCAGAAATAAAGCTTTTTTTCGGTTTGGGTATTGGTATCTGTTTAGCTTGCTTTGCAAATTTTTTTCTGTAAACGTTGGAAAAATGAAACAAACATTTAATATTCATTCTATCAAAGAATTAAAAAAAAGTCTCCTGAAAAAAATTTACTTTTTGAGTTATCACTATTTTGCTGCAAGACGAGCAATATGTCTATGAAAAAATATTTATAAATTTAAAAAACTTCTTCAAATTAAAAATTATAACATAAAGTATGTCATGTAGTTAAATATAAAATTCGAAATTTATTTAATTTTTCAAAACTTTCAACAAATCTTAACTCTCTGTTACTCAAAAGGAGTAAAAAATGCATTTTTTTAGTTTATATTTTTCCACAATTCAAGCCAATTTACTTTAAAAGTAGCTGTTCGCTTCTTCTGGGTAAAAGCTTTTTTATATTATTTTGTGAATTGTTATGCATGAGTATTTTTAATAGGGAACATACAAAATAGAATCATAGATTTGTATATCACAGATTTTTCTTTTATTGAAGACTTCTTAATTAAAAAGGAGTCGTGTCTCCGAAATAACTAAATATCCATTTTGGATTTAGCTAAGTCACATATGTATTGATCTATAGCAATTTGAAGGACTTTTTTTTATTATTGGTGAATAAAAATTTAATCACTGCAAATCTGGTAGGGTATGTCAAGTGGGAAGAACAAGTAAATATAATTAAATATTCTGACATAATTTCACTTTTATTCAATTTATAATCGTTTAATAGTTGCCTCAAATATCGGTCTATATCTTTTGATATACTGAATCGATTTTGCGGTCTATGGACGTGAGCGGCAGACAACAAACAGATGAACAGACGGACTGACCGACGAACAGATATAGCTTAATTGACTTAGATTTTGATTTGATATAGGAAAATATATAAATGACAAAGTTTTTATAAATAAAAAATATAGGCGACTTCATCCGAGGCCAACCAAAGTCAAGGGGTGGGTTTTAACCTGCTTTTCAGATGGTGAGTCTTTAAATGGAATTCCAAACAATAGTGAATGGTTTTACTTTCATAGGCCTATGTTGAATGTGAAATATCACTGCCAATGAATTTTCAATATCGAAATGTCTCGAAGTTTTCATCAAAGTTAGTCAAAATTAGTTATCAGTTAATAGAATCCAAGTCACGGATTTACCACTACAGTCAACGGATTTGAATTACATATAAAATCCTTTGACATTTTAAAAAGGAGAGATTGAGTACGTCGATTCAGAGGTAATCCGGAGCTGATGAACTGCCTAAATACTGAGTCTGAGACGATGCCTACATCTATTCTAACGAATAGTTTTAAAAGTATACTTGAAATCATATGCACAATATTATTCCAACCACCTACACCGAATCCAAAAAAGGCAGTAAATACAACGAAAAAAAGTGTAGAATTGAAGAAAAATAGATTAAATATTACCAAACGAAACCTTTATTCATCATAACGAAAATGTTCGTTAATTTTTTGTAAATTCTTCAAATTGAGGAAAAATTTTCAATATGACTATTAGAGTTCGTTAATCAAAATGTGGTTAATTTGAATAAATATTATTCAATTAGATAATACATTATTCTAATTGATAAAAATTAATTCATTATATTGATGAATATTATTCAACTTAAATATCATATTTTAACCATTCGAAATTTTAGTTGAAGTGAGGAAAGAATTACATTAAATTTCTAACAAAATATTCGCAATATTTTTTGTATAAAAATGTACTTATTATTTTTTTAATGTGTAAATATAAAATATTTCATGAAAAATTCCGATAGGACCAGAAGAAGGAGTAACCCATACAAAGTAGATATTGATTATCGAGTACCTAAATAACTGTAACAAAGAGAATTCTCAAATATTGTCCAATCACCATCTCAAGGCACTGTTTTATTTGACAAAATATAATATAACATACGACGGATACGATCAGGGTGAGAAGTAGCCCCCATACAAAGAAAATATTGATTATCGAATATCTAAAGATCTACCAGAGTGGAAATTTGTTCCCAGTTACTTTTTTTACATGTCGTGATTTCTAAATTTTCTTTCAAGATTTCAAGGACTGAGAAGAATTTTTGTGCAGCAAAGCGCACCAGTTCATATTAAATGAAATATGATGTCATGAAATTGAATAAATTTGTGTGTTATTTTACTTACGATACGTTACTGCCGTTTTTACTAAATATCTGTTGATATAACATTTTTTCGTTAATTTTTGAACGAAAATTTATTCAATTTAACATCTTTTACGAAAAAATTTGATTAAATTTTTTAGTATATTTAAAGAAAATTCTGCAATTTGAACAAACATTCTGTTAATTAGAATAAAAATTTGACTCAGAATAACTTCCTGAGTCAATTTAACCATGTCTATCCGTTCGCTGGCTATCAATTTAAATGATGTTCGCAAAGCTCAGGTCGCAGTTTTAAAGATACCTTTATGAAATTTGGCACATGGTATTATTTTGACCCAAGGACGATGCTTAATGATATACGGGTTAAGATAATTGTAAATTCTTTTTTAGCTCCCATATAACCCTCTAGAAAATATGAAATTCAAATATTTTATTTATACAAAGGGAACATATTTTGAACCCCTCTATTATTTCATATGTTTAAAAATGAAAAAAAGTTTCTTAGACCAAGTACTCTACTAAAAACTACCTGTATCGCAATATTTAATATTAGTGGGTGTATATTTGGGATTTTTATTTCCTTTTAGCAGGAATGAAAAAAAAACTTTTTTTCTTGCATTTAACAGCGGCAGCAACAATAATAACAGAAGAGAATTGCATGGAATGATGTATGTGTGTATGTATATGTAATATATATATATTTATAAAATAGTTTTTCTATTCTCAGAATATACTTTCGTATTATAGTTCTTTTCTTATTTTGCTAACAAAAACTTTAACAATTTTGTTTCTTGCATCTATTTCACTTGTAAACGGTTGGCTGATTTTTTCACTCTAATTTTTGTATTTAATTTAAAATGTTCTTTTTTTTTTTTTTGAAAAATGGAAAAAATTTAAAAAAGTTACGCAATTGCGGTACAAAAATAAATAATATCAGTTCAGAAAGTATTTCATTAGAACTATTTTGAAAAAAAAATTTAAATTTTCAATATTTTTTTTAATTTAATTTCATTGAATAAAAATCCTAAAAGTATTATTTTTTTCTTAAAAATAAATCTGAAAGATTTCTTCTTTTGTATTAAAAATGTTAGATATTCTTAACATTACTAGACAACGATTTTAGGAGATAATCTGTTTATAAAACAAATATTTCAAATATTTTTTTCTTACAAAAATCTGCCCAAATCATTTCAAAATAAATAATGTTGAAATTTTTTAAAACTGCGACAATGTCTCCGACAACCTTGACCATAATAATCATATTATCTTTCAAATGTAATTGGGTGATATCAACCGACATATCTTTATAAACATTTCTTTTTATACCCTACACCATCGTGGATAGTTAGGGTATTATGCGTTTATGCTGATATTTATAATATAGAGAAAAAAATTGTGTTACACCCACCTCAAACTCAGAGTCGCTTTGTTAGTCAAATTAATGACGTCCATCCGTCTATCTCTCCGCACGTCTGGCCGTCCTTGTAAACGTTGTGAACACTCAGCAGTGGTCCCAAAACGCTTTTTTTGGAAATAAACTGTAACTTTGGAACTATTGAATATTTGTAAACGAAATTTTACATAGACTTTCTCGATTAACATTAATTTGGAAAAAAATATGTTTCTACTGGGTCCTAAGGTCGGGAAGTGGATTTCCAAAGTAAAATATTGACCCATTTTTGACAGTTTTTTTTTTTTTTGAACTTGGTAGGCTCTATTTTAAATTTAAAATATTGCCTGGATTTTGTTTTTTGTATGGTTCTTTTTGCGCAAAGCCATTCACCTATGCAGATTCAATAAAAATATATTATTTTAAAATAGAAATTTAGAAAAAGTATGATTTTTTTCTGATTATTTTTTTTTCAAAAAGGTGGCAACATTTTTTTCATTTTAAAATCAATTATTTTCTTCTGGACTATAATTTTTTTCTGAAAGAATTTCTAACGCATACAAAGCAAATCTAAGGATATTAAGGGAAACAATATCTCCGCTTGCCCTATTGGAATTTTTAATTTTCATATACTGTTCTTTAGTTTTTTGAAGAGGAAAAAAAATTAGAGAAACAAAATCGCCAGAAAGGTAACTTGATCATATAACAACATTTATTAGCTATTCACATAAGAAATCTGTAATGGGCCCAACTTCTTATAATAGCAGGGTGAGCAGTTTACTGAAAAAAGTGAACTTTTTAAATAAGTTTTCCCCGGATTGAAATTTTCGGTATTTTGGAGTGAAAAAATAGGAATGTTTTTACAGTCCTACATTAAGGACAACTTTGTTTATATTGTGTTCAAATTTCAGAAAAATATATTTATTCTTATAGAATTTTGATGTCAAATATTACAGTTTTTTACATAAGTGGACCGAAAATAAAAATTATGAATTTTTGACAAATTTATTGAAAATACTTCATTCAAATAGTTTATTATATAAATATTATTATTTCTCAAGTAATTACTTTTCTTACGATACCAAATACTTATATAAAAATTAAACATGACTGTTCAAAAATTAAGTAAAACTTGAACCCCCATAAAAATAAACATACAAAATATGCGCTGCAATAAGTGAATAGCAAATTTCAACATGTCTTTAAATAATATTGCAGAACTTAATAACCGTTTAACATATCTTAACAAGATTTTGCACAGTTGTTTCTAAGGTACTTTGTGGGCGTACTTGGAAGAGCATAGGTTTCTAGCTCCTCTCGGTGTCGGGTGACGACCAACCTCAGATGCGGAAAAATTTCGATCGACTATGAAATTCTACTTGTTTATTTTTATTTTTGTAGTACATTTCTTTGGTCTCTTAAAACCGTTACTATACTTTGCTTTGATTTTCTTTTTTTTTTTTTTTTTGACACAGAAAACCGAGTTGAGTACAAGAATGAAAAAAATAAAAATAAAAATTCTTAACTTTGTCTTTTATAAATATTTTATGACATTTCAAAGGACCTCAACTGAAACATATAAATATGTAAGTTTTTCAAAAGAAAAGAATAATATAACATACTGATTTATATTTACACACATACACACATTTACACTTAGATGACAAACACATACTTATTTATAATTCAGCAAAGGAAAAATTCTTTATATTTGAATTTATATTTTATTCTAATACAAACCACAAATCTAAAGACAAGAATTTTTTAACATTTAAATTATTGGAGAGTGTGTATGTGTGAATTTTTTAGTAAACACTTTTTCTGGGTTTTGTATTATTTAATAGAATATTTAATAAAATATTTTATGCTGCAGAAAAAATATGTTTGACGATTTTTTTGGGAAAGTCAGAATATATTCTTATACTCTTTGCAATAAACTCTAATACATTGCAGATGATGGTAGAAGCTTATTTACATATAAAAAAAGAAGAGCAATTTTCTCTTGTAAAATATAATGAATTCTGTAATGTATTAGAGTTTAAAATTTTTTAACTTGAAACTCTTTGAACAATTTTCGTTTATACACTGTGAGAATTTTCTAAAAACAATTTCTCTTATACAATATAATAATTTTCTATAGAAAATTTTCTTATACAATATTGTCAGAAAATGTTTCCTTATACGAAATAAAAATTTCTACAGGAAATTTTTTCTTATACAATACAACATTTTTATAAGAATTTTTCTCTCATATAATATACAAATATTCTGAGGAAAATTTTTTATAAGAGATTTTCTTCTGTACAATATACATTTTTCTATCGAAAATTTTATCCTATACAATATACAGATTTTCAAGATTTTCTTTTATAAATATTTTTCTATAGCAAATATTTTCTCAATACAATATTTTCTATATAAGTTAACATTTTCTGCAGAAATTTTTTTCTTATACAATTAAATTTTCTACAAAAAATTGTTTCTTATACAAAAAGCTGTTCTTTAATTATTTTATTTATTATAAAATAATTATTGTTTATACTCTTGCATGAACTAAGAGCGTATGAGTTATAAATTTATTTCAAAGAAAGTAATCATACGCCCGGTTAAAAAATTGAATTCTTTGTTAATATTATAATTTTTAGTGAAAAATATAATTTTCTATGAAAAATTTAATTTTTATGGAAAAATTTAATTTTTAGTTAAAAATTTATTTTTTTTTCGTGAAGTATTTAATTTTAGCGAAAATTTTAATTTTTATCGAAATTTTTAATTTTATCGAAAATTTTATTATTGAAAATTTTAATTTTTATTGAAAATTTTAATTTTTATTGAAAATTTTAATTTTTAGATTTTAGTAAAAAATTTATATTTTAATGAAAAATTGTATTTTTAGTAAAAAAATGTTTCTCCTAGGTATGTGCCAATAGGCATGGGACTTATAGAGTTTTCTCTTCTCAACCAACCTACGAACGAAAAATTTATATTTTTAGTGAAAATGTTAATACTTTAGTGAAATACTTTTTTGTGAAAATTTCATTTTTATTATTAAAATATTTTTGGATCTGAGATCGATATGATTAATGGAAAATGGATTATGATGGAAAAGTTCTTAACACACGTTTTTCTTAAAAACTTATTTTTTGATTAAGTTATATGTGGAAGACATGTCAGTTACTTTGTCAGTTATTATGCCAAAAAATTAGCTAAATTGTACATCGGACTGAAATATGTGAGCAGAAAATGTACGTATTAATAAAATTACACAATCAATTAAAAATCCCGAACTTGGTCCGACAAAAAGTTGGCCAAGCATTCAATAGACTGCGTCAAACTTGATGGGAGAACTTTTCTCGTTGATAGAAAACCTATTTTAGGCAGTTGCTTTTAAAGCCAAAAAAATAGAAAGCAATTTCATCTCCCAACACATTCGGTAGGAAATCATCCCGGTAAGCTTAGCGCTCGACTACTTGGCATTAATCGTTTAAAAAAGGCATAATGAATGACGAAGCAACTTTCTGCACAAAAACTTTATGTTGCTGATGATCGAATTGAGGAAAAGTTTAAGAACAAAAAGCAGCGAAAACTTTTCCAAAACTACTTGGTGTGACAAAAGAAGCCAATTATTTGTAGCAACAAGCTCTGTAAATACGAATCAAAGAAATGTATACGAAAAATTTTATTTCATTTATAAGACTTTAAATGTGTCCACTAATTTTTGGTCAGACTTAGCATCCTGTCACTATGGATAACAAGCCTTTGAGAGGTACAAAAGCAGCGATGTGGAAGTTGTACCAACAGAGAAAAGCCCACCAATCTGCCTGGATCTAAGGCCGGTGGAGAATATTGCACTTTTGTTAAAACAAAAGAAGAGCAAAAGTAATATGACCAAAAGTGTGGTAGATTTTATACAGAGTTGGACAACCTGTTCGATCAAAATGTCAGAAATCTTAAAAAATCACTAGTGATTTAGTAATAATAAATAATATGTATGTATGTATGTATGTATGTATGTATGTATGTATGTATGTATGTATGTATGTATGTATTTATGTTGTCTTTAATAAAAATCACAATAATAATTTCCTGTAAAACAATTTAATTGTACAAAGTCCTAACACCTTCCTTGATTTCATTAAATATCCTCGAAATAATGCAATTATTTGAAATTTTATATAAAAATAATCACTTCTTTTCCCAGACTCAACTCAAAGAGCTATAATTTATTATATTACATTTCCTGGTAAAATTTATGTTAAAACAAAATCAACAATAAATTATGATTTTATTTCGTTAATTTTAATTTTATTTATGCCTCCTTCACTCCCTCCCAAAGTGAAGAAGGACCTCAATATATATTTGGTACTAAATATTAAAACAAGTATTAACATAATTATTTTTTAACAAACCATTTTCTTCTCTTTAGGCCTCCAAAATACTAAACTAATTACACAGTTTATCTTCATTTGTTGTTATTATAGAAGAAAAGAAGAAAACGAAAGAAAGAAATAAAGACTAAGAAACAAAGTAAATGAGAGAATAAGAAATTTATTATTTTAAGAATTAAGTTACAAAGGAATTGGACAAAACGCATTTACATTAGTATGAGTGTAATTATTGTTGTAACTGTTTTTATGCGTAACGACGCAAAACGCCAATATCCTTAAATTTGCCTTAATTAGGTTACAAATTTGAACGTTATTTAATTGCTAACACCAAGTGTAATCAATTAAAAGTACAAATACATGCACATACTTACACAAGGATACGTTTACTTTAACACAACAATAAACAGTTACACGACAAGCAACAACTAGTAAGAATATTTGCCAAATATTCTCTGTCTCTCTACCTCTCTCCCTCCCTCTCATTTACTTCTTTGTTTTGTATTTTCCGTTGATGAACATTAAAACCAAAAAAGCCATAAAAACCAAAAGCACAACAACTAATACCGCTAACAACTACCACAGGTCTTCCTTACATATCAACACATACATACATATAATGCATTGTATAGAGAGCAACACACATATATTTACAAGATACATATCTACTCATTTCTTTGCAATTTTCATTGAAAGCATAATGTAATTGTTGTTGTATTCTAATTTTTGTTATTGTAAGTGTAAGTAAGTGTAATGTGTGTTGTTATTGTTGCTAAAACAAGTTCATTAGCGTTTTCTCTGTGGCCTCATTGTAAAGTGTTTTGGCTACTAGTTTATGTATGTATTTATGTGTGTGTATTTTCAGTTTTTGTTTTTGTAAATAAGTAAATAATTGTTAGAGGATCTTTTCAACAAAACAACCACATTTTCACTTACATTAAGAAGAGAAGGATTCCAAAGATAATTATCTTAAGTTATGATAAAAACCATGGAGGGCATGTTTTAAATATATAAATAACTAAAAACTATCTAATTTTGTTCTAACGTAACACTTGGACAAAATAATCTAAAACATATGACCAAAATCGGGAGAACTGTGTATTAATTTGAAAACAAACATGATTATAGCCTCACGATAATAATTGAGTTGTGTTAAGTTATATTAGGTTTGTCACTCCCTGGATATATCAGGAATTATCATCTAAATCTCCATAAAGCATATAAAAACTGAGATCGGAAAATTCTTAACATACATATATGTGGATAAATGGAAACTACTCAACTTAATTGCCTTCAATTTCCTTTTTAACAAAAGCCTAATATTTCCACACTGGCCTTGGGTAGGGGTATTTTAGAGGATTTGCCTCGCTTGCTACAAATACCAAATTATTATTCATGAAACACTCGAAGGCTTGTTTACTATAGTAACTGGATGTCAGGTCAAAAATAAATGGACATATTATAATGTCTTTTAAATGACAGAATTCTTTCTAAATATTTTCGGTGTCAGTTTCAGCATTTATAGAGCCCGTTGTAACAAATGATTGGTGTTTTTTGTGCCAGCTACATATTGTTTGTCAAACCTATAATTTTTGGGACATCTTGACTGCTTTTGATCCTTTTTCTTCAAAATTCATTCGACATCAGAAACATAAAAATATTTAACTTGAAGGTGCGAAAAATCTACCAGTTTTTTGCACTCATTATGCAGCAAGTATATTTTCAATTCCCGTGCTCTGTTTTTAGTATTAAAATTTTTAGCAGAGTTCCTGTCAAGAACTTTTGGAGCCCTGTATGATTTATACCTGCAATGAGCAAACGGGACTGCTTTTCTACCTGACGTTTTTTTGAAAATCCTTTAAATTTGTTTGATTTAGAAACATCATTTGGAACATTTCTTTACTTAAGTCAGGTTATGTATCAACGTACAAGTTGCCCCGATATGGTTTCAAAAATATTTGCACGCTTGTGAACTGATAGTCTGTGATAAATGAAATTTCAACTGAATATTTACTGTTGTTCAAACTTTTTGGGAAATTTTTGCTTTTATTTATCTTAATGTCACCAATTATTATTACAATATCAACGTATATGTGAGACTTTGCCCTTGAAAGGGGGTTTTTACGGGATCTATGAAAAACATACTTGTGCCAAATTTCGATTAAATCGCTTTGCTTTTATGACTTTTATGACTTTAAAACTCCTTTCCGCGAAGAACATTTGTCTGGGAGGTACCTGAATTATTTGATCGAACATGGCCAACTTCAATAGGCTTCGTCCTTATGCCAAAAAAATATATCAAGTTCCATCGAGATATTTCTAAGTCGAACGGTATTATTATAACTATCAGCACAAAGACATAAAATCCCATAAGCCAAGTTTAAAAAAATAATTCAAAACACTTAAGTAAGAGCCGAGCTTGAACCTATAACTTAATCATGATTTTCGAACGTCCTTTGTATAATTTTTTATAAAAAATACAAATCTAAATTAGTATAAAATATTTAAAGAACTGACTTCCTTCACTGACAATTTATCTGCCTCAATCCTCACAAAATATACTTGTATTTTAGGTTATATCTCTTATAATTTCGGAGATATTTAAGGCATAATTTTCCGTTCCCTTTTAATGGAAAAACAAAATGACTTTCTTATACATTTAATAATTTTCTCCATTACTTTTCTTTCTGCCAAAAAAAGAAAAAAAAAAATTTATTAACACAAATAAACCAAAATTTATGTACATGTATTTGTATTTTTCTCATTTTCATTTGGTTTTAAGCAACATGTGTATGAACTAAATGTTACAACAAAACACTCACACAGATATTTATTCTTCTTTGTTGTTTCTCTAAGTATTAAAATGTATGAATGTATATGTGTGAGTTAACTCATGTATTATTCTTTTTATGTTTTTCCTTAATTTTCCTTAAATAACTAAACAAAAGCAAAAGAAAAAATAACAACAGATTTAGTTGCCAAAAACCACAATATTTTTATTTCTCTTGTTGTTGTTTATAAATTGTGTATTTCCATGTGGTAAGTAATACCGAATGTTGTTGTTGTTAATTCTTAATGTTGGAAATAAGATACATTTTTTTATTTTAGTATAAATATTAGAATACTTAATGTTAAATAAAAGTATTTAATTACTTGACATTAATTTTGGGAAAGACCTACAAATAATTATTAACTTAGATTTAATTATAGTTATTTACTTATATATATATTATCATTTAGTGTTAATAAATATTTTAGGAAGGTAAAGTTTAAGATTAATTTTAGTGATATTGAATCATAAATAGAAATTATAAGTCAAACCAAATTCACTGTAACTAAGTAGTGAATTTGATTTATTAATTTAAATAATTGGAAGTAGAGAAATTATAAAGTAACAGAAAAACTGTTGAAGATCATTTAAAAAAATTAATTTGATTACAGATAAGATTTTTAAAAATGTATCTGAAAGATTGCAGTACCCCAGCTAGTGGACTTCCGAATTTCGCCATGTTTGTTATGTTCTCTTTTTGATTTTAAGAATACTACTAAAATTCACTTATTAGCGAAACTCAAGTCGACATAAAGTGTTAACCAATTTTTAACATTGTATTTATTGGAAGAACTTTATCAATAAAATGAATCTCTTTATTAATATATCAATCAAGTATTATTTTTCAGAAAATGACAAAAATTATTCCCTAATAAAATTCTTTTTATTCCAAATATTTTACCATTTTTATTGCCATTTTTATTCTTTCCAAAATGTGAGCGGGAAAACTAATATTAAATTTTCTCTAGAAAATTTTTGCTATTTTTCATTAATTTTCACGGCAAATAAAAATTAACTGAGATTTCCAAATTTGGAAGTCCATTAACTACCTCCTGGCTATCTAATAGGCAGCTGCCACAAGTTTAGCATTAATTATGATATTTAATGCACAGTAGAGGAAAATATATACTTTTAGTAAATAAATCTGTGTGTGAATGGATGATTTATTGTGAAATAGAGTGAGTGACTCCAAAGTGAGCGGAGTTATAATGATGCTAAATGGAATATCTGGGATTTTTTAATAGTATTCCAGATTTATATTTCTTATTCAATTTTAAAATTTTTGTGCCTTTAAAAAACATGCTCCCTAGTTTTATTTATCTCTTTAAATTTTCGAGATATTTGCATTTGAATTTCCAAATTTCAAAATTTTAGAAGAGCTTGAGTCAGTCCAAAAAATATATCCCCGATATTTTTTAAATTTCTTTATTTGTTTTAAACCTTTATTACCTGAAAAATGAGATCAATATCTCAATCTATTCTAAAGAGTTAAAAGAAAATAATTTTTTTGCCGAAAAAAGTGTCTACACTTAATTTCATCTACAATATTTTTTTTAATTACAAAAAGTGTTTTTACATAAAAAATATTATTTAAAATATTTGTCCAAAAATCTTATAAAGTTTGTCTGGACCCCTCCGAATTCGACCTACACCACTTAAGTAGTTTATGGAAATATTGTATCGGGAAAAAATACATCTAAATACAGAACCCAGATTCGCTTTCTGAATATATTTACAATGTCCGTCCGTTCGTCTGGACGGCTGTCTGTTTGACTATCTCTCCATTTAAACCTTTTGAACAAACTGCAGGTCACTCTTTTAAATATATCTTGTTGAAATGTGATATGTGTTTCTTAAGGACAATGTCTATTGAAATAGGTAATTGTGGGTCCATTATCTCAGCTATCCTCCATACAAATGTTCCTCCTGGAATAGAGTTTAAAGCTAATAAAAATCCCAAATATAAATTAATTTAAAAAAATGCCACAAGTAAATCTTATGATATTTTTTTAAAATACGTGCCAAATTATACGATGGTCGGTTCATTATTTCACATAGATTCAATAAAACCATCAAAGTCGGGATAAAATATTATTTCTTGTCCCACAACAATTTATTTTGACCTTTGAAATCCATATAAACCCCTTTTTAACACAAATTCTTTAAGAAAATTTAATAAATAATTAATAAAACTTACTTTAATATTGAAATTAATTTACCAAATTATTTTATTCACATAAAGAAATTTGTACGTGAAGATAATAATTGTGGTCATAATTTAACATCATTACAAATACATACAAAACTAATACTAATAAAAATACACACACTATACATTATTATTCCTTGCGCTCTCTCTCTCTCCTTTCAAGTTGCCATTAATGACTATTTATATGGCTGCCATGGTTGTGTTTGTATAGAATATTTGGATTTTTATTAGTTTATTTACACTAAACCAAATACTCACATACATAAACAATGAAAAGAAAAACCGTTAGCAATAATAATAACAACAAATACAAGCACAAAAGATCCAAGTGAAGTAGAAGTAGAAGTGGGCACTTGAAATTTATTTGTTTGTTTGTGATTTGTTGATCAATTTTCTTTTAAGAGTCTTAAAGATTGATTGCATTTACTTATTTAATACATGAATACAATTGGGAGAGAAGGGAGGAGCAATAGATTTTCATTGAGGATTTCAAATTTAATTTTTTGTAAAGAAAAATCTATAGATTTTAAGTGGCGTTTAACAAATACTTAAAGGTAAAATTTACTTTAGTTATTTTCTCTCTAGTGTATTTAAACTCTGAGTATTTCGAGTGCTGGAGTCGATTTACAATAAGAGAAACTAAGGAAAATTCCTTTGTTTTGTTGAAGTGGTTTGTGAATTGTTGGCTCAAAATACGCATTCCTTTGCCGCACATCTCCACTACTGCAGTAGGAATAAATGTGCTAATAAATTAATAATTAATATTTGTAATGCCACGGGTATGACTTTGTCTAACAAAACACTTAGTTTTATTAAACAAACAATAGGTAGAGATTATTTTCATGAAGATATAAGAAGAATTGAAAATACAGTAATGCGACCAAGATATTGATAACAAGTGAAATATTAAATAAAGCGGAAACTTTAACATTATGGATGTGGTTGGAAGTAATTCTGTAACTTTGTAACTACAGAATATATTTTACTGAAATTTCAAGCAGACATTTTTGAGGTAATTTTCAGTTGACATGGAAGAGCGTAGTCTCTAAGAAGGTCCAAAAAAAAAGGAGTTGTACCTCAAAATTTATTAATTTCTAGTTATAAATTTTGAAGTTAATGTCATTGCAAGATATTGAAGATTGATCGGATCCATATTCCTAGAAAAGCCCATAACTTTTTTAAAGGAATTAGAAAAAGCTTAAGTCAATGTTTTTTGAGCATTGACTTATCTTTGGTGCCTTCCATTATATATTTTCATCTCTTCTTAAAATGTGAGCAACGTTTTTGAAAGTCTCAGTTAAATATAGTTTATTATTCTTTATTTATTTTTAATATGCAGGAAAATGGTGTTACACCCACCTTTAAGTATACCGTTCAACTGTGAATCGCTGTCTGAATCGATTTAACAATGACCGTCTGTTTGTTTGTCTGTCCAGCTGACTGTCCATTTAGACGTTGTGGACAGTCTACAGGTGGCAATTTTTGGAAGCATCGCGATGAAATTTGGTACATAGTATTGAAATTGATCATGTTCGGTCCAATATTTCAGATACCTCCCACACAAATGTTCTTCCCGGAATGGGGTTTTAGGGTCATAAAAGTCCAAAATATAAAGCAATACTTGTGCTAAATTTCTTTTAAATTTAGAAAAGTAATGCTTAAATGATGTGGCAAAATATGCGAGGGTCGATTCATTGTTTCTCATAGAGCAAAAAATCTCACATATAAGTTGGCGTTATAATAATAATTGGTGAAATAAAAATATATATATGCAAAACTCGATGAGCAAAATTATCCGAAGGTCGTTTCATAATTTCTTATAGATCCCATATAATACTCGACAATGACAAATTTATTTTTAAACACTTAAGAATAAATCAGAAAATCAATTTATTCGAGGGTCATTATTTACTTTAAGAATCGTGACAAATCTTTTTACTACATTAATAATATCTCATTTCCCCTACACTCATAATTTCTTGCCTCAAACATTTTTGAATGATTACAACAACAACAAAAACAATTACTAAGACAACAACAAATACATTAACAAATAATAATAAACGATAACAGCAACACGTTTTCATGTGTCAAATATATTTCATTTGATCTGAGGATTGAAGAAAAGGTTTTAATATTCTATTTCCCTCCTTTTCCCCTTTCTCTTATAAAAATAATTATTTATCTCTTTTTAGTGATTGAGTGTTGAATTAGGAAAACAAATTTTTAATTATCTTCTTCAAGGGTCACAAATAAAGTCATTATTCCCTACACCACTAAAGGTGGTTGTTAATCCCACCTTTAACTATACCGTTCGATTACGTCGATTTAACGATTTCCGTCCGTCTGTCTATCCGGCTGACTATCCATGTAAACATTGTGAACAGTAATTTCAGTAAATATTAAATTTTGGCCTAAGAACGAAGCCTATTGAAATTTCCCATATTTGGTCCAACATGTCAGGTACCTCCCATACAAATGTTCTTCCCGGAATGGGGTTTTAAGGCCAAAAAAGTCCTTAATACAAAGGGATTTAAAATAAAGTTGACACAAATAAATCTAATAATATTCTAAAACAATGTGCCAAAACATGCGACGGTCGATCCATTTTCCTCATAGATTCAATACTCGATATAACCTCCACCCCGGAATATTCATTTTAAAACACATAAATTTAACATTAATCTTAGTGTCACAATAATCTACTATACACTATCATTTTTAACGGACGATGTGGTGTAGGGTATTAGATAGTCGGGTTTGACCGAATATACATTGTTTTCTATTTAACTCTATTGATTTTTTTGGTTCCTTAATTAAATATTTGTTAATCATTTTAAAGATACAATAAATGAGTTTTAAAAAGTTTTTTTTTTTGGAAAAGAGAGAGAGAGAGAGAGAGAGAAAACAAAATGTTTATGTATTTGTTTACTTTAAGATTATACACTTGAGGTTATATTTATTAATTACTTTGAAAGTTTTTTTTTTTCAAAATTGTATTTTATACTTTCGACCTTCTGGTAGGAATTTAGAAAATGTTAAAATACACAAAATTTTAAGATAAATTTTGGAAATGGAAATCAGGGACATGATATTAAAGGATTAAAAAAGTCAGTAAATAAATATATAATCAGTTTAGAAAATATAAAAGTTCAATATCAAATTTTTGGTTTTTATGTTTCTTTTATGATTATCATAACGATTTCAGATAAATGTGCAAATTTGTATGACGGAAGCCAAGTTTCAGTAAGTGTTTAAAGAACTGTGTAAAGTATTTATATTAATTAATAAAAATATAAACATCTACTCAATCAATCAATCTGTCAATAATACAGAATTTGTTAAACTTTAGAAAAATCTAAAATTTAAATTTTGGTGTACTTTCGTGGAAAAATTTTATACTCTTCATTATCACAAGTGGAGAAGAGGGTACATTAACTTTCTCAATCTATGTGTAACGCTAGGAAAGAATAATCTAAGATCCCAAAAAGAACTTTAAAATTTGAGACACAACTTAATGGGATTTTTCCAAATTAATTGTTATTGTCCTTAAAATTCCCTAATTCAAAACGGCAAAATTGGAAGAGTGGATAACTGAGAAAGCTGAAATTTTGACCAACGATTATCACTAAATAGATTATTGGTCACAAAATTCGGCAGACTGATATTGGCTGTAATGAGAAACTTTACACACTTAAAAAATTTTTGAAAGTGCACGGTGGAGAGTATTCCCTTAACAAACTTAACAGTAAATATTGCATGTCTCTATAACACATACAGGAAATTTCACAAATGTTGGCACATGAGTAGTGTTTTCACAATGCTTTCGGAGTGATTTTTCGAAGATTTTTTACAATTGGGCTTTATATACTGATAGAAATTTGTTTCAGATAGAACGAATGGTCCACGTGCCATTTTTAAGGCAAAAAAATTGAGAGTATTTTCAAAACATATTCAGTAGAAAAGCAGACCAATAAGCACAGTGCTTAGACTATTGGGTACAACAAGTTTAAGTTGCTGACAGGAACGCTGATAAAAATTTGTGGACCAAAACCAAAGCATGGAAATTGAAGTCAAGTTTTAAAAAATATTCTTGCTGCATAAGGGATGGCGGAACGTATGTTCCGGTAGAATTTCTGTTACTTAAAAATTTCCCAAAAAGCTCTTGGTATGGCAAGCAATTGCAGCTATTTGGTGGAGTATATCTAAGATCTGAATACAGCCCAACACAGTACAATACAGCTTTTTACTTGTCCATTTTTTTTTCTTCGAACATAAAGATTTAGCCTCGAATTTTCGGTGCGTATTTACAATTTCATGTAAATGTGGTGTTATTTTGTTAGTTTATATTAAAAAGATATCTCTAAAACGATATATCTTACATTTAAAGAGACATGGTTGAGGTACTTCTGTTATATTTCATATAAAGTAAGTACCCACAAAAATTCCAATTACTCTCTATTAACTAAACAAATACTTAGATAAATAATCTCTTCTCAATTATTTCGAAATTTAACTTTATTTAAAACTTTGACATAACTCATTTCATTAACTTCCTCCTCTTCCTCTACGAAAAAAAAACAACAATACAATTATTTTCAACTTCACTAAATATTTAATATTTTTCGCAAAACGAAATCTTAACTGTAATTTAGTCACATCTTTTTAAAATATAAATTTAAAATTAGAACAAAAAACTTAGAACTTTCTTACGAGTTAATTTTCTAATTTTGTTAGAAGACAAGCGAAAAACCAAACATTTTATTCACTTTGCTATGAAGCCCTCAAAACAATAACAAAATATTAGAATAGAATATTCAGCAATGCCGAATACTCAATACCCTTCACCACAAATGTGTGTTCACACATTTACTCACACACGTATACAATATATAAAAGTGTCTCATAAATATAACAGAACATTTAATGAGTCATAAACATTTAATGAGTCGTAAAATTAGTTATATTTTGGCTATAACTTTTTTCCAACTGAACCGATTTTGATAATAATTGGAATGGTAATAAAGTACTACTAAAATTAACTATAACTAAAGTATAACAGTATAATAATTTTATTCAAATTTGTCGATTTTTAAATGACAATTTTACGGTAGTTTTTCGCTTAAATTTAAATGTTTGCCTCAAATATAAGTCTTTATCTCTCAATATACTAAACTTCTCAGGATTATAACAAAAACTCAGATTAAATTTCATTGAGCTAAATCATTTATTGTGGATTTGAACGTACCAACACAGACGGATGGACAGACAAGCGGGTATAGCTAAATCGACTCAGATTTTAATTTAATGTCAGAATATATTATTGGGTCATAGATGATTCCATCTTAGCCTTACACAAGGAATGACAAAGTCATTATACCCTCTTCACCACTTGTAGTGGTGGAGGGTATAAAAACAACAAGAAGAACACTTGAATCACTTAACGCTTAATCACCATTTAAATGGGTTGTAAAATATTAGATAAGAATTTCAAATACGAAATACAAAAAAAGAAAAAACAAAAACAAGCGAAATATATCTGAATGAACAAACTGCTTCTAATACCAAAAAGAGTCTTAATTTTAGAAATCTTCTTATTGCAAATATTTATATATGAATTTAGATGGGGATAAATATGGATGAGGAAGAGGAGGAATGTGTTTTAGGGAATTTGGTGTCTTAACTGTTAAATGTAACGGAATTAATTGGACACTTTTCTTTCTAAGTTACCAGAATTTTGGCATTTTTCTCTTTTATAACCAAAAATTACATTACTTATTTGATGTTGATGTTGCTGTTGTTGCTATTGTTTCGTATTGTTGTTGTTCTTTATTTGATGCTGTTGTTATTATGTTTTACATTTTATAAGATAATTTTGTTAGCAAAACCAACTGAGTTTTGTTTTTAACGCGTAAAACCATGCAAATTTAATATGAAATTTTAGAAGAATGCAAGTTTGTTTCTTTATTTCATTTCGCTATTATTACGATGGATAAGAAATAATAAATAAATTTCAAAAGGGTTTTACGAAAATAAGTGTAATAAAGTTAAAAATCATAAAATATGGAATTAATTTACTACAAATGGTTTAGGCGCATTTCAATTAACAAGTTGAAAAATTTTAGAAAACCAACTTTTCACCAAAAATTTAAATTTTCACTAAAAATTTCATATTTTTAATCAAAATTAAATTTTTCACTAAAAATAAAATTTTTTCCTTTTTTTTAATTTTTTTGCTAAAAAATTCACTTTTTCACTAAAAATGAAAATTTTCACTAAAAAATTCACTTGTTCACTAAAAATTTATTTTTTTCACTAAAAATTAAATTTTTTATTTAAAAATTCGCTTTTTTACTAAAAATTAAATTTTTCACTAAAAATTTATCACTTTTTCACCCAAAATTTATTTTTTCACTAAAAATTTATTTTTCGCTCAAAATAATTTTTTCACTAAAAGTTCTATTTTTCGTTAAAAAATCAACTTTTCGTTTATGGAATTCATCGACTGCGTTTTATGTGTGCGAAAAGACAAGAATGTTCTTACTTTATGAAACAACTCTAAAATAATTAAGGTTTTTTTTACATCTGCATCTACTCAAAATATTTTTGTAGTCGTGGCAACAAGTCCACAGTGAACACTTTTTTAGACTCGTTCTTAATGCGGTAAGAGTTGAAGGATTCATTTGAGCCCTATAGCAATGTTTGCTTAATCATTTAGCGTCTCATATCCAGGTTCCCAGGTAATCTTCCAACAATTTTAATTTTTTATCAGTTTTCATTTTTGAAGTTTTTTATAAATTTTTTTAAAAATTCTCTTTTTCGCTAAAAATTATTCTCATCGAAAAGTAAGCCATTTGTTTTGGAAATAATGTCACCTTTTAGCAAAAGGTTACTTTTTTAATTTGTTAATTATATTATTAAAAGTCTATCACGCCCTTTTTAATAAATTATATTGAAATTGTAAGTGAATTCTATTGATTTTTTGGTTCTAGTCTGAGCTTAGCTAAGGCACAACGATTGACAAATTCTCTTACTATTACATTGATACTTTATTCTCATTATTTCTCCTAGCGATGTAGCCAATTAAGCGTAAATTAAGCCTCTTTATTCCAAGTGAAGAAGAATTGCTTTTCTAGTTGACTTGAAGATTCGAGTTTTTATCACAAATTTCCAATCGATTGCCAAAAAATTCTGAATTTTTAAACTGCTTACTGATCATACATATTATTCTCTTAATTTTGAATATTTAAATAGTTTATTTAACCCCTTCATTATTTATTTAAAACCCTTTGATCCCTTTACTAGTGAGAGATCTGTTTTAAGTACTTCTTTAAATTGTGTACTCAAATATATGTATCTGCATAATATTCCCCTTAAAAGAACTTTATGTCTGTATTAGTATTTATGCTTCATGTATTGGTGATGTTTACTTGCTACATTATATTAGTTCTTGTTGTTGTTGGTTATTTAAATATAAATTATTTTAAGAATATTTAAAATAAGAAAAAAAACGACAAAACAAACAACAAAAATAACAAACCACTCATACAGTAACAAGTTAATCCCTTCACTTTATCAAGACCTTAAAATTCAAATGTTGAAAAAGAAGAAAATGAAAAGCCACCGAAAAACAAGAAGAAACCAATACTCAACCTACTGACTACGATACTGCTACTAATACTTAGTTAAAATACAAAATAACTGAATCACAAAAAGGACTTCATACAACTGCTCGCAGAAATTAAAAGAAGAGAAGGCATTGAATAAATGTGTGTTAGTGTAAGTGTTAAATTCTTGTTATTATTCTTAAACATTAAATGTTGTTTTCTTAACCACATAATAATTTATACCAACCACAAGCTTTTGTTTTTTTAATTTCCCTCCTCTCTCTCCTCTCTCTCCCCTCTCTTTATACACTCACTTATTTGAAAAATGCAAAACAAAAAATGAAGTATTAAAATGTTTGACTGAAGGACTTAAATGAGACTCTGGCTGATGGCTGTTTAAAGGGAATGAAATAATAAAAACCAAGTAAGAATATTCGGTTATGCTGAATCTTTACTACCCTCCAACACAAATACGTGTAAGTAAATACGTTTTGTATACTGACAGATACACTTACAAACATATATAACATATAAAAGTTTTTCTTAAATACAAAGCATGAACACTATGTGAGTCATAATGAAGTTATATTTTTAGCTATAACTTTATTTCTGCTACACCGATTTTGATAATTTTCGGACTGATAAAAAAATTTTCAAGACTATATATATTCTGAGATGATTCCGTCTTAGGGTTACATAGGGAATGACAAAATTAATATATCCTCTAAACTACGTTTTTTCTTTTATTGGAGGCTTATGGAGGTGGTAAATAAATCCTTAATAAAAAAATTACAGTTATATGAAAAAAATCCTATTTTCCTTTTCTATAATATTTATTTTTCCACTACATATATCCTGTCTCCCTCCATCTTTAATGCGTCTAGATTCTTTGGTATTTAAATTTTAGAAAAAGAGAAGAAAAGGTTTAATTTTTAAAAATATCTCATTTATATAAGAAGAAATAACTTTAAGACCAAGATTTGTTTGCTTTATTCAGGAAGGGGAAAAATTGTCTTCATAAAAACTAATTTTGGAGGGGAGGAAATATTTTTTTCTTATTCTTAAATTATTTAAATGGAAATTAAATATTTTTTCTTTTTAATTTTAATATTTTGTGCTGGGAATTTAAGATAAGTTTAATAATAAATAATTGCCCTTAATTAGGTCATATATTGTATAATAACTTGAAATAATGTAGACATGAATACATTAATTATATATGAGATAAATGTAAGGAATCTGTATATTTGGAACCGAATGATAAGGAAAACACATTGAATTAAGTATGAATAAAAAAATTTTAAACATAAGACACTAAAGCATTCTGAATATAATGTTAACATTTTCAGTTGAGACCCATGATAATACCTGTCATCACCATAGTTGGTTGTGAAATGGTGAAAAAGCTTATTTTATGTATAATGATCAATTCGAAAGTAATATATTTTCACAACAGCCGGTTCTTCGTGTCGAGAAAAACAACAATACAACAGCAACAACAAGACCAAGTGTTGTTTACTGCAAAGCATTTTCCGGCACTATTTTTGGTTTGCGCCAATCTGTGGTTATAGTTAGTGGGTCAGAACCGATTGTACGACATGTTAATAAAATTGAGTTGCAACTCATATATGGGCTGGAGTCACCGTATGAACTATTGCTGATTATATCCAACTTAATGGTCATAACAACAACATCAAGAGCAATTACCTCTTCAGACGCCAAAGTTGTAAGGAACACAACAAGATCACATTACCAAAGCGATTGCTGGTCCGCTAAACTAAACAACCTAGCAAACACTAGTTCCTCTGGGATCAGTTTACTTGACTTACATAATTTAATTGAAGCGATCCAACGATTTTATCGGTTCTGAACACCGCAAGTATATGTTCTAAATAAAGCAGAATGACGTGACTTTAAATAATTTTTAGCTGTTTCAATGACCTTAGTAATCCCTCAAATCTACACATCGACCAGAGGCAATTTCGCAAAACCATTAACGTTCTCTTCTTACCAGCAATCGGGTTGTTGTAAGTTGCCAGATTTCAACTAGCGAACCTAGAATCGCGAAATCATCACCTTTATAAACGAGAACTAGAGGAAGATAAGCACACTAAGTACTAGTTTAACACGATTGTGATTCAATTTGCGAATGCCATCATTACTGATTGCCATTAAGGAATGCTCGCCAACAATCCTACTGATGTGGATGGCATATGCAACTTCATGTGCATATGCTATAAAATCATCTAATGTTGAAAATCATCATAATACAAAGACATGTGAAAGACGTAAATAAGGAACAATCTTATGGAACAATTAACGTCTAATGTTTAAAAATCTTGACGAGCTTAGTTTGTCAATCATTCGTTGAATTTTGAGATCGAAGACCAAAAGTTTGTTAGTGAAACAAGGAGTTGTATAAAACAGAGTACTGCCATCACTCCTATTTAAATTCTTTCGAAACTCCCATCGCCTAAACTATAAGGGCAATAGACTAAACGATCTTAATGATAACAAACATGAAAAAACAAAGATCCTAACGGTTAAGGAACATAATTAAATGCTTAATTAGCTGTTTATTTTTGGATGTCATCTTTAAAATAATCCTAAATTCAATATTACACTTTTAAAAAACATAATGAACTTAGTTACGTATGAGTAATATTATTGATATGTGAATATTAAGTATACGAATTTAAAATGATGAATTGGTCGCTAAAAGATAATTGGAGAGAAATTGTTTTCTAGATGTTGAGATATATAATTAGAATAATTTAAGCTTTGAACTAATATAAGTAATATTATTTTATTAATATCGTTTTTGCACTAATTTATTAAAAGCTCTTTTTGTTAAACATTACATCTTTAATAAACTATTTAAAATAAATTCTCCCTCCCTCTCTCTCTATTAACATTTGTTTATTTAATAAACTTTACAATTTAGAATATGCTACTCAATTTGCACTCAAAAGAGTAAAAATTAACAACAAAACTCATGCGATTATGTACGTTTTGAATTATTTACAAATGTAATAGATATGTAAACATCAGAGATGATAATGAAATAGAAAGATGAAGAGAAAAAAACACGAACTTAAATATACAAAAAGATATTTCCGCTGCAAAAATCCATTAGAGCACAAATACCAACAAATAAACAAACTAAACTAAATGGAATGAAATGAAAAACTGAACTGAATTGAAAAAAAGTACAAATAAATAAAAAAAGTTTTTCACATTTTTTCTTGCTGGAAATTAATGTAAATTTAATCAGAGGCAGAAGAAGAAGTTTGCAAAAAAAGAGATCCTTTTGCAAATAAACAGGAAAAAGGAATATATGGAAAAGTTTTTTTTTCCAGAAAAAAAGTTAAAGCGAAAAAAGAGAGCAAAAGGAAAAAAGTAAATCATATATATACTAATACCAATAAAAGTTTATACGAATATCTATGTATGTGTATGAGTGTTAGGTGTATGTTAACAAATACAAACAAGATCACAAATACTCTGGCAAATATTAAATATTGAGAAAAAGAACTCATACCAAAAGCAGCAGTAGTGGAAGTGGAAGCTCCAAACAAATAAAACGCATTTGAAGAAGGAAATAAATATATTGGCAGGACGAGAAAACTTTGCAATTTGTGTAGGTATTTCCCTTTCTTTCCTTTTTTCTGCTTCTTCACTTCTTCAACTCCACAGCATCATGGTAAAACTGATATATTCGGTTCTAACGAATCTTTAATACCATTTACTCCCCCAAAATTATATTTTCGTTAGTTTTTGCTTAACACTTTTAAAAATATGCGATATTGAAAAATATAGCTTGTAAGGGAAATACCACTCCTTTGAGCTCTATCCGAAAGCTTTATTTTATAAGTTATTTTGACTTTCGTGAATCATCTAACAAATCTAACTTTCGTGAATCATTTCTCTTATCCTATTCCGAAGAGAAGCTTATTTCAGTGATTTTATACTGTATCGACCGAAACAATAGAAAATAAAGAGGACAAGTTCTGCGACTTAAAAGTTTCTCTTCATTTGGATTTGTGAAGCCTTCTTATAATGGAATATTACAATCTCTTGTCTGAACGAATTTTTTGCCAGTTTTTTTGAATTAAAATCGACTGTTTACGTTTTTTGTAAAAAAAAAATAAATATTTAAATGAATATTCACTTAGTTAGAGATGAGAGGCTTTCGAGTCGATTTTTTTAGAAATAATTGTGTACTTTATGAACCGTTTATAATAATCTAATGGTTATTTAAAATTTTATGAAATACATGAATTTGTTCACGAATCAGAGAATTAATGAGTCCCACTTTTTATATAGAAATAGCCAAAATGACTTTTTAAAAAAATTATGCTTGCAAAATGGCTCGCAAATCTTTGTTTGAGTTCAATAAGTGAACTTTTCCGTTTGCGATTTGTTATCGATATCACCTTTTTACCTTCAGTTTCAATGCTTTTCAATTCCCATGCACTACAATGTAGTGCATAATATGACCAACACAAACCATCTACAAATATTGCTCTTATCATCCTTATGTTCGTTATCATCAACCTGCAGTATATAACACAGATTTTATTTACTATTTACAAATACAGCTAAATATATGAAACGCTAAAATTCAAATACATGTGTACTTCACAATGTCTTTTTCTTTTTTTTTTCTTGTTTTTGCTAGATATGTTCAAATGCTAACTCGTAAAGTATTGTATGGCTGGTTATAAAAATCTAGTATTAAAACTCTTCTTAAGTAAAAGCTTTTAAGAATTTGTTTAGCTTCAGCCAAAAACGAACAAAAAGGTGCTGTAATAGTAGCAATAACATTTTATTTCTAAACATTTTTGGTTGTATTTTACTATAGCAACAGCAACATTAGCAATACAAAAAAAATAGTGACCGAAAAAAATATTTCAAATACACCAACACTTTTGTAAATAAAATCTCTAACTCCCATCCCAACACTCAGCCAAACCTAAACACAAAAACTGTTTGCTCAAGTGTAATTTCTTAAGTAAAAAGTAAACACTTTTAGCGAATACTTATGAATCCAAATACTCTCTCGAATTTACAAGATACTTTTTTTCTATTTATATTTCTTTTACTTTATTATACAAGTTTTATTTATTTTAAATACTGTGCAGAGGCTTCTTTTATGTTCAACGTCTTCATTTCCCTGATGTTTGTTGTATGAATTCATTTTTTTTTTGAAAATTTCTCGAATACGTATGTATAAACATGTCCAAATTGAGTTGTAAATAAATTTTTAATAAGATACAAAATATATATTTTTGGCTGTTATTTGTGTGAGTTGTGATATGGATGTTGGATGAAATATTTAAAAAATAAATAAAACTGTTATGAAATGCAAATGACATTTAAATAAATAAACCAAAATAAAAAAACACGAAATACATGAAAGATATTACAAATGTGTGTGATAAACATTGGAAAAAACATGGGAAAAAAATTTTAAAATAACACAATTTTAATTTTTTACGAAAAGTTCAAACATAAAAATAGAATGGATAAATGGAAATGGATTGGAAGTGATGAATATTTTTGTAGAAAATATAAAAACTGAACAAGAAATTAAAACAGAATCTTAACAAGTTTTGATACAGAAATGGAACTAAAAATTAAAATGGTATCTGAACCATAAGCTAAGCTAAATTCCGAAATTAGAACCTGAACTATTATCTAAACTACAACTGAATTAGGATATGAACTGGAATCTTAACTAGAATCTGAACTAGAATCTGAAATTAAGCTTGAACTAGGATCTGAACTAAAATCTAAACAAGAATCTGCATAATATAAACTAGTTTCTGAACTTAAATTTGAACTTGAAGCTGAACTAGAACAAAACCAGAACTAAACTAGAACTGAATTAGACCTGAAGTAGACCTGAACTAGGAGTGAACTAGAACTAAACTAGAAGCTGAACTAGAACTGAATTAGACCTGAACTAGAACTGAACTTGAACTGAACTAGAACTGAATTAGACCTGAACTAGGACTGAACTAGAACTGAACTTGAACTGAACTAGAACTGAACTAGAACTGAACCAGAACTGAATCAGAACTGAACTAGAAACTGAACTAGAACTGAACTAGAACTGAGGGAACTGAACTAGAACTCCACTAGAACTGAGGGAACTAAACTATAACTCAACTAGAACTGAATTAGACCTGAACTAGGACTGAACTAGAACTGAACTAGAAGCTGAACTAGAACTGAATTAGACCTGAAGTAGACCTGAATTAGGACTGAACTAGAAGCTGAACTAGAACTGAACTTGAACTGAACAAGTACTGAACAAGCACTGAACTAGAACTGAACTAAAACTGAACTAGAAACTGAACTAGAACTGAACTAGAACTGAGGGAACTGAACTAGAACTCAATTAGAACTTAATTAGAACTGAAATAAAACCGAACTAGTACTAAACTTGAACTGAACTAGAATTGAGCTGGAACTCATCTTGAGTGGTAACAGAAATTTAATTAGATCAGAATTATAATTATTTTTATTTTATGTGTTGAAACTTTTCTCTTACATTACATTCTGAATTCTTTTTAAACTATTTTAACAGAATCTAAAAAAGTGAAATAAGTAAACAATTCTTTACAATTGCTAATAATAGTTATTTTATAAAATTAATGTTAAATGTTAAATTAAGTTAAATGTCTTAATAGCAATTGTCAAAAATTAGCATTATTTTAAGAACTATAAAATTAAATATTCAATTATAATATTCCACAAAAATTATACATACATATGCATGTTTATTCTTCTCATACATATACATATACCTAACACAAACACATTAAAAATATAAACATTCACACACACACATTAATATTAACACACACAAGTGAAAATCTCATTAAAATTTTGTTATAATTAAATGTCAACATATGCAAATATAATTTTAAACATTTTAGAGAATAAAAGAGTAAAGAACACATACAGATATATTTTTCTACCAAGAATATATGTTTGTATATCTTTATTAGTTTAAGTTATATATATATGTACACCTACATATATAAAAATATAAATATAAATGTTTCATTTACTGACATTTAATTTTCATGTTAGAAGAGACTTTTTTTCCAAAAAAAAAAAAAATATATAATTTATTATCCTTAGACATAATTTAACTCTTGAATGAACCCAAAAACTTTGAAAATTTTATAATTTAAAGTTTTTTGCATAAAATTGGAATCCCATTAAAATGTTTTAGATAACATATTTTGGAAAAAAGTATTAAAAATTGAAAAATATGTTATAAGTACTAGAAGAAAAAGGTTTTAGTATTCTCTCTAAGGACAAGCTTTTGGGGATTATAATTCATTTTGATTTTCTAGATCTTATTTTAAACCAACTGTAACAGATCAGTAATGCCCTTCACCTAAGTAGCATCAAAACATGAAGTTCTCAGACATATAATTTTTTTCCAACTTCATACATTTCTGAATATTTTTCAATTCAAAGATGCATATTTTAGATTAAAACTGACAAGAAACATTTTAAATTGAATGGAAAGGGGAGGGTGGTAGGAAAGTAAATAATATCAACCCAGATTTTAAGTGCAATTTTATGTATTAATCTTTATAATATTTAAATGCAAAATTGTACATATACACATTTATTTATTAACACATACATACATATACATAAAAATAAATTTTAACAATTATCTTTAGACAAGACAATTATACAGAAAAAAAGAAACATTTTAAAAGATTTTGAGAAGATTAAGTTTTAATTTCAAAATTGTTTAGCTTCAATGTTTTTTTTTTTCACATGAAGTGTAAGAGAACTTTACGACATTTTTTTCATTAAATTCTCCACCACCACAACTTTTAAAGAGGGTATATTAACTTTGTCATTCCGTCTGTAACGCTAAGAAGGAATCATCTAAGATCCCATAATATATATATTTTTTACATCAAATCAAAGTCTGAGTCTTTTTAGCTAAATCCGTCTGTCTGTCTGTCGTTGGCATGTAATACAAATTTGGTCTAAGTGTTTGTATGAGAAGTTTCTTATATAAAACCACAAAAATCGGTTCAGTGTATTACAAGAGATGTAGACCAATATTTGAGACATTGTCAAAATTAAAGGGAAGAACTTTCGTAAAATTATCAATTACAAATCGACAAATTAGAACAAGATTTTGCCATAATTTCAAGAAATATATACTTTTTACTATCTCAAAAGTCGTTAAAATCGGTTCAGAAGAAAACACGTTATAGCCAAAAATATAACTAATTTTATGACTCATTAAGGTTTCTTTATTATATATAAGAAATTCTTCATCATGCGTTTATAAGAGTAAACGTGAGTTTGTATGTGCGTGTAATAAATATGTACGAAACATAATGTATTTATTTCTTAGCCATTTATGGTGATGGGTCTTGTAGATTCGTCATAACCGAACATATCATTCTTACTTGTTTTTAATTGTTTTAATTTAATCTTTTCTAATTTAAATAAAATCTAGAGATTTAATTTTATCCAAAAAAAAAAATCAATTAACTTGCTTGTTTTGCTTTAGTTATATTTGAGGGTCTCAACTCAAATTTGAAATGCTTTATAACCTTCACTTAAGATTAAATAAATCAATTATAAACAAGCAATATCGCTATATTCGGCTATGCCGAATCTTTATTACCCTCCACCACATATAGTGTGTGGTAACAATCACATTACGTCACGCATCTACTCAAATACATTTATAAGCACAATAATATTCACTCAATGATTGGAGGGTTATAAGATGTTATAATGTTATATTTATGACTATAACTTTAACTGGTTCGATTTTGATAATTTTGGCACAGTGATGAAGTACGGCTGCAAACAATTATCTAGTTTTATCTAAGTACAATTTACTTTTAATTCCATTTCTTCTTTGCTGAATTCACGACGATGCCTCAGATATCGTTCTAAAACATTTCTTTCAATAATCCAATTTTGCTTTTCAAAAACTTCATCGACCTACAAACAACAAACGGAAAGACGAACGGACATAGAT